>JAMKCH010004656.1:0-117709 GCA_023653785.1 Ophioderma brevispina | reverse complement strand
AGACTTGGCCATGATTGGGTTGTCATGATATGACTACAAATGCTGTTGCACTTGTGAAGTTGTTATATTATTTCAACATTTCCTGGCTACGCTGCAATATATTGTCATGATTGTTTACCACTGACTGTGTCATTAATCCTTGACTTTGTTTCCCTACAATAAGATTAATCTTGAAACGAAAAAGCTAAACAAATCGTATTTTGAACGGGATGAAATTATTTTTATATTTGATTGAGAAAAAACAATAATATAATTTATGATTGAGCTTTATTCAGTTTTATTTATAATTACGATATAGGCCTATACCGTCCGTTTCGGAGTTTCACGTATTTCATCATCTCGCTATATTTAGCTTTTCTTTTTTCAAGATCAAGCCTGCAATTTCCCCCTGATTTCCCTTGATTTTTTTCTCTAAACTCTTTTACCAACCTCACTGTTGGGCCAAAGAACTATACACAATGCGTCAATTTATTGTCTGTTGCGGAGTTGTAAACCCTACTGCGCATGTACATCGTAAACACGATGTATAGTCCTCCACTTTTTTTGCACGTATGTTTCTCAGGCCCGAATGAGCAACCGCCACCTTGAGCCGCCATGTTTGCTAGTTGCGAAGGAGGGGCCAGGGACTCAGGCTAATCGCTGGGGTCGACGAGGCAGTGAGGTAAAGTGCCTTGCCCAAGCGCAGAACACATTAGCCACAGGGGGGCTCGAACCCGCAACCTTCAGATCATGAGTCGGCCGTCTTATTCACTGGACCACATGTGCCCTTAAAATAAATGGTCATCTCCAAAACAACGACATTATACTGACTCCCTTTGCACACTCTATCCTTGAATTAATTAAAGAAGTTGCATTGACTTCAACACCTCCCGGTTTGTATTGATTGACTTAGCCGTCATTTTTCTTATGGCGATAATGATGACAGTTATGTCATTTCTTTGTCATCCAAAATAGACCAGGCATTCTTGATTTGGTGTGAAAATTAGAACTCATTTCTGGATGGGTTTGGATTTATAGCCTGAAAGTTTTTTCTTTATTGTTCGAGGTTTATATCTGTTAAAAGATAAAATTCGGTCTTGCTGAAAAAAATATGAAAGGTATTGGAAAAAGTTTGGTATGGGCAGGAAGCAACCACTTTCAAATCTATGGCAAAACTCGCGCTCAGTGGCGTAAATTTGTTTTTGACATTGGGTGGGATGGTGTTGATGGAACTTATGAATGAAACAGGTTACAGAGACAGATCGCGAATTCTCGTGATGGATTTCCCTGTGTTATAGATTCCCTTTTTTGTTAACTACCATGATAGATTACCCTTATGTTATTATTACTAAAACAGTTATTTGGCGATATACAAAGCAGAGAGCGCCTTGCAAAGCAGAAATGATTGTAAGTTTAACGCATCCGTCAATACAGCATGGGATTGGTCTCTTCCACAAGAAAAAAAAAAAACTATACAGACAACAATAGCGAGTTGACATATGAAGATGGAAAGTACCGATCGTCTACAGCATTGTGGCATGCATTTTGCGATGAAGATACGTATGCGTAACAAGATACGAATACGATCATTGAATGCACTACATACAGACTTCAGATGACATACTCAGTGATGCGTCTAAGGTTATACCAAGATCTTTAACAGTTGCTTTCGGATATATGGTAATCTGGCAATGCTACCTCGTCTCACGTTTATTACCCAAAAGAATAGAAAAATCTGGTTATAATTTAATGGCAAACTTATCTATTCATTAATCTTGGCAATACTTGATATCAACTTGGCACCTTCTCGTTCAGCTATCTCTTTAGGAGTGAAATCAACATACAACCGAATATCATCAGTATAATTATTGTCAAAGTCGCGAATGATGTCACCGACAGGTGTTGTATACAAGGTTAACCCATGTGGTCCTATAACAGAACCTTGTGGAAGTGAGTATGTGAGATTTTGATCTTTTGTAGGAAATTATATAATCTTTGATGGCCACTTTGTTGGCGCGTTTCTGAATGATACCAGCTTTGAATGCACTGGTAATTTAAAATCTGGATTCTAATCTTGCAATTAAGATATCAAGATCGACTTTGTCAAAGGCAGCCGAAATGTCAAGTAAGACGACGAGGATAGCATTGCCTTTGTCAAGCGACTGGAGAAGATCGTTTTGTACCTTAAACAATACAATCTTTATATTGTGAAGGCTCTTATAAGATGATTAGCAAAGATGTTCATCGAGAGAATTGTATCCATGCTGTCTTTGATCTAACAGGTAACTGAGTGATAACTCTTAGGAGAGTTATGATCCATTAACAATGGCGTTACAATGCAATAACTATTTTGTGTGGCTGTTTTATGTTTATTTCTGAGCTCATATATGAATCCCCATGATATACCATGATTATTTCATTTACATATGTGTAGACTATACCGTGATAGATTTCTCTCAAAATGTTATAAAGCGTGTATTAACTGCCATGGTAAATTACCCATCCAAACTTATAATCATCCAAACTTATAACATGTGAATTGGTTGAGCACCGTGATAAATTTCCCCTACTCTGTAAAAATTATTTTACTCATGTTGAGTAAAAATGTCACAGCTCTTAATGTTGAGTAAAATCTTAGTCAAAGTTGAGTAAACCTTACTCATTGTTGACTAAATCTTAGTCATTGTTGGGTAAAATATACTCAGCTTTGTGTAAGGTTTACTCAACTTTGACTAAGATTTTACTCAACATTAAGAGCTGTGACTTTTTTTATCAACATTTTTTTTGGAGTGTATGATAATTCCGGATTGACTGGGGAGTTCTTAGTGGATATGGGGGTATGACTTTATTATCATTACCATGAATGGTTTCCTTTATATTAGCTACAGTGACATAATCCATCTATGCTTACCACTGAAACAGTACAGTGACATATCGCCCTCTGTTATGACAATTTATGTTTACCACTGAAAGAGATGCCAAAGTACTGTGGTAGATTTACTTGTGTTAACTACAGTGACATATTCCCCTCTGTTATAACTGTGCAATGACAAATGTGTTAGGTCACCTATGTATTATACCACTGCAGATCCCAATGTACCGTGAAAGACTTCTCCTGTGTTATCTACATTGACAAATTCATTCGTTGTTATATCGTGTGTATGAACCACCGTGATAGATTTTCCGTACCCTATTATAACTATATAGAGCGACATATTCTTCGTATTTTGTAACGTGTTCATTGACAACTGTGATAGGCCTATATGTTTTACATAATAGTGCTTTATTGCCTATTTTAGTCCATAGCTTGTCGTTGTGGGTCTTGTTCACCATAGCATATTAGTAAAACAGATTTACGCATCTTTGTTAATTAAAGTAAATGTCTACATGGCAAATCACTATGAGTTACAATATGGTCATCCACCAAGGACACAGTTCAGTGGATTGTACTTGTACATACATTGACATGAACTGACCTTGTGTGATCTGGGTATCATATATCATACCCAAAACCAGAGGGTGTATTTTCTAATACATTGGTGAATGAATCTACTGAACTGTGCTATTTTACTAGCTCATAGTGAATATGATATTGACCTTTTCAGTTTATCTCTGTAAACTGTAACTATGCAAATGATCTAAGTTCACTCATGCCTTTGCCCACACCGATACTTTTAAGTTTACTGTTTTCGTAAACTTTTTTTACTTGATCAACTCCCTGTCGATCGTTGCAGTGTGTTTGACATGTTGTGTTGCAGTGTGTGTTGCAGTGTGTGAATGGATGTGATGGCGGTTGCGGGTGGGTTTGTATTTTTCTGTAATGGGGGGATGCGGGTAACGATGTATGTGTGTGTGTGTGTGTGTGTGTGTGTGTGTGTGTGTGTGTGTGGTGTGACTGTGTCCATGGTGTTTCCAGGATGGATCAAAGATGTTTGGCCCAGCATACCTTTTCCCACTCCATGCCTATTACCATTCTTTAATCACTGTTTGGTCCTCCTTTGTCAGGACGGACTCTGTCTTATTGTCTTGGGTGTTTATTGTGAAATGTACTTTACACATATTTTTAATCGTTATGGTTTTTGTATAAATTTCGCTATATATCACCGGGCTTTACTTATGAGAATGGCAATGGGAATGTTTTGTATAAATATATATATTTTTTAATCTGACCAATGAAATGAAATGGAATGAAACGGCCCCTTGATCACCAACGGCCATACCCAAGATTCTGACCACTTAAGTGTTAACTATAGTGACAAACTTACCCCATGTTATAGTTTGATTTTTTATTCCTGTCAGTAAACGCATATTGTCGATTGTAAGAATACATTTGGAGAGGGATGTGTTGAGATCAAAACTAAAAAGCCGTATTTACCAGCTGAAATGCTCAACTTTGTTTAATAGAATATGATGCTTTAACCCATTTTACATGAACCTTTTTTGTATCGAATATGTAAAGGCTTCACACAAGATTCGATTGAATCGTATGAAGTCCGAGACACGCTATCGATACCTTTGTTTGGCGTCAATCAAAGAACGATTTAAGTGTCATGGATATCGAGGTTGGGTGAAGAGGAGGATTAGGCCACGTAAATATTGTAGTCTGTTATGAGTGACCAAACCTCTAAAGTACTTAAATGATTAGACCAAGCTGCCAAATATTATATCTGGAACAAGACGAATAAATGTAAACGTATCAGCTTTTCTAATATTCCTTAGTGACGTAAAAGAACTTTGGTGAGTAATAATTACTTATTCGTATCATTTTCCTATGTTGAATGCTTCAGAGTTTGTTCAAATTTGGTGTTTGGAATTTATTCAGTGCATTTGCCTTGTAACATTTTATTCATGAGAAAACGGACATTTTTTAATTATGGCCTTAATCTTATCCGCTATCGTGACATCAATTTCTTTTGTACTGATTGTATACAACCTCTCAGAACGAATGGAATCTTCGACACGCCCCAAAAACTTTTAATGAACTGACAGGAATAAAAAATCCTACTATAGTACGTGTGTATTGCAAACAATGACAGTATACAAATACTACATGGTTGGAGGGAAATAGGGCACACTATTTTTCCCGAGGTACTGGCTACGGGCCTATCACCCCGAACCCGAAGGGTGAGGGGTGATAGGCCCGTAGACAGTACCAAGGGAAAATAGTGTGCCCTATTTCCCGATATAAACCATGTAGTATTTGTTTTATTACACCTCACTGTGACTCTTGGGACGAGGTTGTAGGGAAATAGCAAAATCTATTTCCCTAGGGAAATAGCACGCGTAATCGGAATCAGCCAATGAAATAGCATGATTTTGTTCATGAATATTCATGAGGTGTAATAAATATTGACTCCACTGAGTGACAGAATCCTCCTATGTTATACCCGTGGTGGATCCTCCCCTAACCACGTTAACCACTGTGATCATCCCCTATTTAAAGGCACTAAATCGGCCCAATAAAGTTAAGACAACATCGCATACTTTAGTCATTACTGTCCACACGTAATTGATGGAGATTCAAATCTGTGAACAGTGCTGTTTTCTCTCTTTTCTGTCTGTTTTTCAGTTGGAAAAGATAATTATTCTTCACTTTTAAGTTATTCCTGCAAAATTCAAATATCACTTCAGGTGAATCACTGATAATGTGTTTAAACTGCGGTGAGAGATTTCCCCTATATTACAACATGCACTAACAACCACGATAGATGTCCTCTACTATGAACGACATTGACAGATTCCCTCTGTGTTACAAAGTGTGCATTGACAACCGTGAAAGATTCCCATATGTTTACAACTGAAATATATCCTTCACACTATAAATGTTTTTTTGCTAATCCTGAGTAATTCCTTATTCTTCTGGTAGTTAAAAAGACACAGCTCATTTGTTCAGTAAACTTGACTCAACAAAGGTTGAGTAGCAGTTTTACTCTGCCTTGTAGTAAACATTCTACTCAGTAAAAGATTCAATATTTGACTTAACATTTGTTGAGTAAAATTTTACTCCGTTTTACTCAAAAGTTGAGCTGTGACACTTATTACTCAACAGGCTAGTAAAACTTTACTTACCCCTTTAGGGGTAATATTTTGTACTGTATTTGAGTAGATTTTTTGCCCAACCGCTGAGTAACATGTTTTGACTCAACTGATGTCAAGCACACTGTTTGTCCAACTGTTGAATTGACATTGAGTAATGCTTTGAACGCAGGATAAAGCTAAATTTGTACTAATCAGAAAGCTACAGGTTGCTCACCAGGTTGAGTAAAATGGATGTCCAGTATTCTCGAACCTCTTCCAGATATTTTGAATTGATTTCTTTAATATTCCTTCACACATCGAAAGGACGCAAGCAAGATTTACTTTTGTATTATTGGTATTTAAAGGTGCTTGTTCCGATTTATGTGTATTGTGTTCTCTACTTGATATTAGAGCCTGGCACTTGCACATACACCCCATCAAGTACCGTGGGAAACAAAATTGCGGTTTTGATGGTAGACGCAATAATGCATGTTGCAAAGCCCTATTCAATACTGTGCTAATATTGATGGTTAACCACTAAAACGGCAGTTTTTTGTTTATATCTTGGGAATGAAATGGATTTGAGGGCTCAAATTTCAGGACGACAATGAGAAAAATACGGCCTTTCATCTGATATCAAAATCGATACTACTTCCGGGTAAATCAGGGTGTCCCAAAGACGATCGGAACACGCACCTTTAATTATATAAAATAACACAAAATCTACAAGTACGTGGCCTTTTATATACATCAGATGTACATGCACAACTATAATTAAAAGTCTGTGAACTCTGGTGAAAGGTTGCAGAATTCATAAGCTTGTTTAGGCGTTCAGACATACGTGCCGCAGACCTGGTCCAGTTATGTCGAAAACTCGCCAACTTCACATGAAAAGTTGCATCACCACAATTGCCCGCACAATTGTTATTATTATTATTATTATTATATATTATTATTATTATGATTATTATTATTATTATCAGAATGGGCAGAATTTTTGCGACACCTCAGATCTGTCAGTGATAAGTCCGCCATCGTCGCAATTCTAAGGCTAAACGTGTTTGTGGGTGGTTAACGTTGCTCAAGATTCAACGTTGAGTTAGACTTCAAAACTACTTTACTCAACATGTATTTCACACCTTTGGTCGTTTGAGGATTAAAATTGGTATTTTACGCCATGCTGATTAAATCTTCACTCAACTTTTTTTCTCAACACGCTTTACACCCCGCGCTGATTAAAAAATATAAGAGTGCAAGTACTCTGTGACATATACTAGAGTGACAATCTCCCTGTTGCTATAACGTGTAATTAATTACGTTAAATAGTGACAACATTCCCCTTTGTGTTAACGTTTAAAATTACCATGATAGACTTCCCCTTCGTTAACTACATTGACAAATCCCCCATTTTATGTGTGTATTAGGTATGGTAACATAGTTCCCCATTTTATAAAATATGATTATTAACTTCTGTGAGGGATTTCACCTTTGTTATAACGAGTTAATTAAACTACCGATATATTACATTTCCTCTAACTTAATTACAACATCAGATTCTCCAATGTTATATTGTGTGCATTGATAACCGCGATACATTCTATGTGTTTTCGGAAAGGTACTGTAATATAGTTCTCCAGTGGAAACTACATGGACATTTTTTAGCTGTTTTTATCACGTATTTTACCTCGTTGTCGTCGTTCTACTCATGTCTGAGTATTCGTGACCTTTCTGATGAAAACTCTCCGTTCGTGACGACTTTGAGCTTTTGAGTAGCACTGGTATATTGACGTGTTAGTAAAAGAAACAATGCCATCTGTCCACCTGAGCCTCTGCCTTCCTCTGTTCCTTTTTCCCTCATAAGCTTTCACCAACACCACATCTCAAACTCTTCAATTCTTCACTGATCAGCAGCGTTGATCACCCATGTTTCGCATGCATGTATTGCAATTGGGAAAAACAAAGTGGACACTAGCCTGATCTTTGTGGCTTTGGTGATACGTCTGTCCTTCCACACCTTTTGCATACCTAGCTAGTATATTTCTCCTAGGTTAAATATAGTGGACAGCCACCACCCATGCTGAGTTATGTTGTATTAACTACCTTGAAAGAGTTTCGTTATGTTAAGGGACATAACACATTCCCCATGTCATATGTGTGTCAACTATCATGATAGATTCCCCTGTTATTCAGTTACAGTTTCTTCATGTTATCACGTATTTTACCTACCATGTTCTATTTACTATGTAAAGATAGTGACAACACCACCGCTTTGTAGTTTGTATTAACTACCGTTGATGATATATTTCCCATGTAACTACAGTGACATATTCCCCTATTTAAGTGTGAATCGACTTACCGTGCTATATAGTTTACCCTATGTAATAATTGAGAGATTCCCCGTATTGGACATCTTGTGAATTAAAACTACTGAGTGACAGATTTCCCTTATGGACATCTTGTGAATTAAGCATTTACTAATGTGAGAGTTCCCCTAATTTGTACTCTCGTGAATTACGTAACTAGTGAGAGATTCCACTTATTTTTACATCTGTGAATTACGTAACTAATGTGAGAGATTCCCCTTATTGTACATATTGTGAATTACGTAAACTACTGTGAGAGATTCCCCTTATTGTAAATCTTGTGAATTAAGTAAATACTTACTCTGGAGATTCCCGTATTGTACTTCTGTGATTAAGTAACTACTGTGAGAGATTCCACTTATTGCACATCTTGTGAATTTAAGTAACTACTGTGAGAGATTCTCCTTATTGTACATGCTGGGAATTACGTAACTACGTGAGAGATTCACTATTTAAATCTTGTGAATTAAGTAAATACTGTGAGAGATTCCATGTACATCTTGTGAATTAATAACTAACTAATGTGAGAGATTCCCCTTATTGTACATATTGTGATTATGTAACTACTGTGAGAGATTCCACTTATTGCACATCTTGTGAATTACGTAACTTCTGTGAGAGATTCCCCTTATTGTAAATCTTGTGAATTAAGTAAATACTGTGAGAGATTCCCCTTATTGCACATCTACACGTAACTCTGTGAGGATCCCTTATTGACATATGGAATTACGGAACTTATGTGAGAGATTTCCCGTATTGTAATGCGTGTGAATTATGTAACTACTGTGAGAGATTCCCTTGGGGGGCCTATTGTACAGCAATTACATTACGTAACTACTGTGAAAGATTCCTGAATGACATCTTGTGAATTGCGTAATACTGTGAGAGGATTCCCTTATTGTAACCTCTTGTGATTAAGTAGGAAAAACTACTGTGAGAGATTCTCCTTATTTAATCTTGTGAATTAAAAGGTCCATGGCCCGAGCGCTACTAGCCTCGTCCCCAGAAGCCCCAGATTTCAGATTTTACCGGAAGTGGTCACATTTTGGTATCAGAAGAAAGATACGAATTTTCTTCATTGACCCTGTGAAATCTTAGGGCCAAAAGGATTGTCATATGTGTGTCAACTATCGTGATTAGATTTCCCCTGTTATCAGTTACAGTTCTTCATGTTATCACGTATGATACCTACCATGTTATATTTCTAGTAATATGTGACACACCACCCGCTTTTTGTTAGGTGGTATTAACTACCGTGATGGTATATTCCCCCTAGTTAACTACAGTGACATTTCCCCATTTAAGGTGGAAATCGAATTACCGTGCTATATAGTTTACCTTTAATACTGTTGAGAGATTCCCCTTATTGCACATCTTGGAATTACGTAACTAATGTGAGAGATTCCCCTTATTGTAAATCTTGTGAATTAAGTAAATACTGTGAGAGATTCCCCTTATTGTACATCTTGTGAATTACGTAACTTCTGTGAGAGATTTCCACTTATTGACATCTTGTGAATCGAAATACTTTTGTTGAGAGATTATCCTTATTGTACATCTACAACGTAACTACTGTGAGAGATTACCCTTATTGTACATTCTTGTGAATTATGTAACTACTGTGAGAGATTCCCTTAGGGGCCCCCTATTGTACATACAATAATTACGTAACTACGGTGAAAGGATTTCCTGAATGTACATTTGTGAATGCGTAAAATTCCTGGAGAATTCCCTTATTGTACCTCTTGTGAATTAAGTAACATACTGTGAGAGATTTTCCTTATTTTACAATCTTGTGAATTAACGGTCCATGGCCCGATCGCTAATAGCCTCGTCACAGAAAGCCCCAGATTTTACCGGAAGTGGTCAACATTTTGGTATTCAGAAGGAAAGATCTATTTTTCTAATTACCTTGTGAATTCTTATGGCCAACGGATGTTGGTTTGAAGTTGTCAGCGAAAAATGTACCCCATTTTGTCGACCTAATATTAATTTTACACAGTATTCTATGGGGGCTACAAAATCACGTTTTTAGCTCTCACATGCAAACGATTGAAATAAATATCGGCGCGAGGTCAAACTGTACAGATGGCGGTTTTGGGTGAAGACCATCTATCAAGATGAAAACTTCATATTTTAAATGGACATCACCCTTTAGAACTACTGTGAGAGATTCCCCTATTGTACATCTGTGAATTAAGTAACTACTGTGAGAGATTCCCCTTATTGCACATCTTGTGTGGGAAAAATAAGTAACTACTGTGAGAGATTCCTGAATGTTGTACATCTTGTGAATTACAACTACTGTGAGAGATTCCCCTTATTGTACATCTTGTGATTACGTAACTACTGTGAGAGATACCCCTGATTTTGAAATCTGTGGAATTAAGTAACTACTGTGAGAGATTCTCCTTATTTTACATTCTGTGAATTACGTAATACGTGAAATTACCCTTATGTCATCTGTGTGAATTAAAGGAACTACTGTGAGAGATTCCCCTCTTGTACATCTTGTGAATTATGTAACTTACTGTGAGAGATTCCACTTATTGCACATCTTGTGAATTACGTAACTACTGTGAGAGATTCCACTTATTGTACATCTTGTGAATTACGAACTAATGTGAGAGATTATCCTTATTACCTATTGGGAATTACGCACTACTGTGAGCGGATTATCCTATTGACATCTACAACGTAACTTCTGTGAGAGATTTCCCTTATTGTACATCTGTGAATTTACGTAACTACTGGAGAGTATTCTCCTGAATGTACATCTTGTGAATTAGAACTTACTGTGAAGAGTTCCCCCTTATTGTCACATCTTGTGAATTACGTAACTACTGTGAGAGATTCCCCTTATTGCACATCTTGTGATTAAGTAACTACTGTGAGAGATTCCCTTATTTTACATTTCTGTGAAGTTCGATAATAATGGGAGAGAGTCCATATTGACATCGTGTGAATTACGTAACTGAGTTGTGAGGAGATCACTTATTAACCTCTTGTGAATTACGTAACTTCTGTGAGAGATTCCCTATGTAAAGCACCAAAAAAGAAAGAAGAACTGTACATTTAACGCACAACTGATGCTATAGATGTCATGTATACAAGAACACCGCATTGTGCACAGTGAACTCTACTACAGGAGACTATCCATGGATATGCATTATTACAGTACTCCTGCTGGAAGAACAAGAGAAGAGAAATGCAGCTACAGGAGGTGTTGGGTTTCTTTTATCACCAACGGCTCTCAATTCATGGCCAAACCTTGTTAACTTTAATGAGCGCATCTTGAAGCTTACAGTGACGGGCAATCCTGAAACAACAGTCATTTGCTGTACAGCCCCACAAGACTATCCAGAAGAAAACTGTTCTCTCACTTTTACCATGAACTTTCCACTGCCAACCAGTACAGTTCAGCCCCATCATCTTCTGTCATCCCTGGAGATTACAACGCAAAGCTTGGGCCTACGACGCGCTGTCACTTGCAACAAAACGAGGTCAACAGAAATGGAATGTACAGAAGGACTTCATGGAACAATTTACCTTGTTGCCACATACCAAATTCCCAAATCATTCAGGTAGACTGTGGACACCACGGAGCCCAAATGGGCGAACTTGTCACTGATATATCTGGTCAGAAAGAAGTGGATTAACAGACTTAAGAACTCAAGAGCACTAACAACACTTTTGAAGCTGTTAGTCTGATCACAGAATTGGCTCTTTGCAGGAGCCAGAAAGTTATCGTCCCAGAGTAAACACCGCAGCGTCCCATGAAACATAGACTGGAGGAAGGTAGTGGATGATACAAAGCTTTGTGACAGGATACTGTAAGCGGTACATAACAGGTTCAATACTCTTGTTGATGAGCTTGAAAGACAGAACTCCAGCGCAGTATATAATTCCTCACTTCAGCCAACAAAGGAAAGAGAAGAAAGAGAATGCATTGGAGATGCTACCTAGAAGAAAGAAGAAAGACTACTGCCTATGCGCAAACGACAACGTCAGCAAAGCAGAGGAAAAATCTGAAGTATGGCAGCCAAGAGGCCCGTACTAAATCCACCAGAAGCTCCAAGCAGAACCTTGATGCTGCTAAGGCTTGTTCACTTGATGGACGCTTACAATTGGTGCTTGAGGAGCTGTTAAGTCCAAGGCTGAAGCACTTGACGCCCTACCTCTTGAAAACAACCATACTGCTGCCTGGGAGGACTTGAGGGAGCTGACCGATAAGCAGGCCACCCATATAAGAAGCAAAGGTGATGAAAACAACTTGAAGAGCGCCTTGACACATGGTTTCAGGACCTTATTGTACATCTTGTGAATTACGTAACTACTGTGAGAGATTTCCCTTATTGTACATCTTTTGAATTACGTAACTACTGTGAAAGATTCTTCCTGAATGTACATCTTGTGAATTACGTACGACTGTGATATATTCCCCTTATGTACATCTTTTTGAATTACGTCACTACTGTGAAGATTCCCTTATTTTACATCTTGTGAATTACGTAACTACTGTGAGAGATTTCCCTTATTTTACATTCTTGTGAATTACGTAACTACTGTGAGAGATTTCCCTTATTGGACTCTTGTGAAGTACGGTAACTGCGGTGAGAGATTCACCTTATTTAACATCTTGTGATTACGTAACATGTGAGAGATTTTTCCCTTCTTTTAAAATATCACGCAAGAAGAACTCGTACTAACAGCACAACTGTATGATATAGATGTCTATCTGCATACAAGAACACCGCAATTGTGCACAGTGAACCTCTACTACAGGAGATTATCCATGGATATGCACTTTTACAGCCTCTGCATGTAAGAACAAGAGAATGCAGCTACAGAAGGTGTTGGGTTTTCTTTTATCACCAAAGGCTCTCAAGGTCATGTGCCCACCTTGTCAACTTTACTGAGCGCATCTTGAGCTTACACTGACGGCAATCCTGAAACAACACTCAATGTGCTGTTACACCCCCCACAACGACTATCCAGAAGAAACTGTCTCTCCTTTTACATGAACTTTCCACTGCCACCAGTACAGTTCCCGCCCATAATCTGCTGTACATCCCTGGAGATTGCAACGCTAAGCTTGGGCCTGCACGACGCGCTGTTCCCTGGCAACACGAGTCTCACAGAAAAAAAACTGGAATGGTACATGAGGCTTCATGGACAATTTTTTACCTGTTTGCCACTATACCAAATTCCCAATCATTCAGGTAGACTGTGGACACCACCGACGGCCCAAATGGAACTTGTCCAACTGGACTATATTTTCGGTCGAAAGAGTGGCTAACAGCATTCAAGAACTCAGAAGTCCTACAACAACTTTTGAAGCTGTTTAAAGTCTGATCACAGAATTGTCCCTTGCAGGCGCCAGATAAGTTAGCGTCAGAGTAACCACCTCCCAGAGATCCCATGCAAACAATAGCTGGAGGAAGGTAGTGGATGAATCCAAAGCTTTGTGAGCAGTATACCGTAGCAGCACATAACAACTTCAACACTCGTATCACTCTTGTGTGATGAAGCTTGAAGACAGAGAACTCCAGCGCAGTAATATAATGTTCCTCACTCAGCCACAACGAATGGCATTGGGGATGCTACCTAGAAGAAAGAAGAAGACTAACTGCCTTTGCCTCAACGACAAGTCAGCAAGCCAGAGAAAAACGGAAGTCTGCAACCAAGAGGCACACCGTACTAAATCCACAGAAGCTCCAAGCAAACCTTGAATGCTGGCTAAGGCTGCACTTGATGAACGCTTACAATGTTGGTGCTTGAGGAAGCATGTTAAGATCCAAGGCGGAAGCACTTGACGCCCTAACATCTTGAAAACAAGCATGCTGCTGCCTGGGAGCCTTGAGGGAGCTGACCGATAAGAAGGCCTACCCACCTCTAAGTATCAAAGGTGAAACAACTGAGAGCGCCTTGACACATGGTTTTTCAGGACTTTAGTTCTCTACTTGGCAAGCCAGTTCGGAATAACCCTAACCGTGATGAACCTTTCTTCAATCACAAGATAGCATACACCCTTCACATCCAGACTGGACCTTTAACTATGGAGGAGCTCAGATCTGCTGAATAACTGAAGAACAACAAGACACCTGGTCCTGACAACATTTCCTGCGTATTCCCTGGAAGAATCCACTATTCAGATCAACTGTTAGAATTTTGTAATAACCCCTACATGGGAAACAAACAGCTGCCTTTTCAATCAATTTATCATTCTCTACAAGAAAGGCGACCTCCAACACCCCCAAAACTACAGAGGAATTACACTGTCACACCACTGGCCTCTAAGATCTACAACTCCATGCTGCTCGACAGAATCACTCCTCACAAGATCCCATTCTCAGACGGAACCATAACGGTTTTCCGCAAAGGCAATCAACACTACCCAGATACTTGCCTCAGAAGGATCATAGAAAGTTGGAGAATTTCCAAGAGAAAAGCTGCAATTGTGTTCGTAGATTTTTCCAAGGTTTTTGACAGTGTAACAGGGATGTAAGCTGCATATTCTCGCCAACTACGGTGTCCCAGATGAGACTGTCAGGCATTGCCATCATGTGTGATAACCCATATAGCTTTGTGCAGACCATAGACGGGCCCACAAAGGAGTTCCTAACAACTAGTGGAATCCTCCAAGGAGATACTCTTCTCCCTATCTCTTTGTAGTCGTGGTTGATTAACATCCTCGACAGTTCTTGACATCATGAACGACAAAGGACTCACCATCAACCCAAGCGTTCCAGACGTTACATGGGTCAACATCTCACAGACCTTGACTACGCAGATAACCTAGCTCTAACAGCTGATCTGATATCTGGTGCACAAGATCTACTACTAACATCACTTGAGAATGCTGCAGACAAGTCGGCTACAGCTAAATGCCAAGAAGACTGAATATATGACTGTCAATGAAAGACGATCTCAACCTATCTGCACAGCATTTGTAGCCAACTCAAAGAGGTCAAGACTTCAGTATCTAGGGTCCTATGTTGCCGACAAGAAAAGACTTCCGTCACGCAAGGAAAGCTTGGAAGGCCTGCATAAAACCTACACCACTTATGCAATCTGGTATCCCAATGCAACCAGCTGAAATTCTTTAGACCTTGTAGAGAGTATCCTTTATATTGATCTGAGACCTGGGCCATGACGAAAGCGCTACAGGATAGACGGATGGCAGCCCCCCCCAAGAAGAAAACAAAAACCTACAACCAAGCTTCTATGCGAGATCAAACTATCCCTTGCGCGAGCACAATACCAAACCAGTATATGGAGATATCCCTCCAATTTCATCTTCCTGTTGCCCCAACGCCGTGCACGATTTGCCGGTCACTGTCCATCGTGCGATTGACCAGTAGTCTCAGACGCACAGTGGAATTTCCAATGCCAAAACAGGGGTCGTCGCCCCTTTAAACTACTTGATGTGATTGCTCGAGACATCCAGCAGGAGCCATCTGACCATCCCCAACATAAGACAAACAGGGGCTATGGCCCCCCCGCCCCACCGCTACATGGTGAAGCTCGCGGCTGCGGCCTTTAATAGATAGAATAAGTCTACTGTATAGATTCCCCCTTCTTTTACATCTTGTGAATTAAGTAATACGTGAAGATTTCCCTTATTGTACATCTTTTGAATTAGGTAACTACTGTGAATTCCCCTATTGTACATCTTGTTATTTCGGTAACTACTGTGAGAGATTCCCCTTAGTGTACACTACTGGAGAGATCCCCTTGTATTGTACAACGACTGTGAGAGATTCCCCTTAAAAAACATTGTACATCTTGTGAATTAATCGTAACTACTGTGAGAGATTCTCCTTATTGTACATCTTGGACTACGTAACTACTGTGAGAGATTCCCTTATTGTACATCTTGTGAATTAGTAACTACTGTGAGAGATTCCCCTAATTGTACATCTTGTGAATGAGTAACTACTGTGTGAGATTCCCCTTATTGTACATCTTGATAAGTAACTACTGTTGAGAGATCCCCTAATGTACATCTCGTGAATTCGTAACTATTGTGAGAGATCCCCTCATTGTAAACCTCCTTGTGAACTTGTGAACTATGTGAGAGATTATCCTTATTGTACATCTTGTTATTAAGTAACTACTGTCGAGATTCCCTCTTATTGTACATCTTGTGAATTTCGTACCTACCGTGAGAGATTCACCTCACTGACGAGGATTCCCCTTATTTACATTTGTGTAATTACGTAACTACTGTGAGAGAATTTCCGCTTCTTGTACCTCTTTTTGAATTACGTAACTATGTATAGGATCCCTTTATTGTACATCTTGTTAATTACGTAACTACGTGATTCCCCTTAGTGTATATCTTGGTGAATAGTAACTACTGTGAGATATTCACCTTAATTGTACATCTTGTGAATTACTAACTACTGTGAGGTTCACTCTTTGTAGACATTTTTGAATTACTTAAGTTTTTTTCTACTGTGTGAGGGTCCCTTTATTGTCATCTTGTGAATTATGTAACTATGTGAGAGATTCCCCTTATTGTACATCTTGGTGATTACGTAACTACTGTGAGAGATTTCCCTATTGTACATCTTTTGAATTACTTAACACTGTGAGAGGATACCTTTAATTGTACATCTTGTTAATTACGTAACTACTGTGATTCCCCTTATTGTATATCTTTAATTAAGTAACTACTGTGAGAGATTCACCTTAATTGTAGCATCGTGTGAATTACGTAAATACTGTGAGGGATTCACCTTATTGTACATGCTTTTGAAAATTACGTAAATTACTTGTAGGTCCTTTATTGTACATCTTGTGAATTACGTAACTACTGTGAGAGATTATCCTTATTGTTCATCTTGTGATAACGGTAACTACTGTGAGAGATTCCCCTATGTACAACTATTTTTTGTCGGTGAGAGATTCCCTTATTGTACATCTTGTAAATTATGTAACTACTGTGAGAGGATCCCCTAATTGTGCATCTTGTGAATTAAGTAACTACTGTGCTAAGAGATTCACCTTTTGTACACTTTTGCATAAGTAACTACTGTGAGAGATTCCCCTTATTGTACATCTTGTGGATTAACGTACTACTGTGAGAGATTCCCTTATTGTACATCTGCGAATTACGTAATACTGTGAGCGAATTCCCCTTATTGTAGCATCTTGTTATTAAAGAATTAAAACAGATTTTATCTAGAGCCTTGCATTAACATGGTTCAAGTGCTTTACATAGTCTTACATTTACAACATAACTACATAAATTATTAAAGTTACAATCTTGAAAGCTACAATCTTAAACTATATCATCATACATGTAATTAATTTGGAAAAAGATATGTTTTCAATTTTGTCTTTGAAATGGTTTAGGTTAGGATACATACGCATTGTTCCCGCAGGTAACTCGTCCAATAAATATGTGCTCATGCGGAAGCTTTGTCACCGTTGGATGTGTAGGTTCTTTTTGACACGGATCCATTGTGTGATGAGAGTTGTGAGTGTGCATTGAATAGATTTTCAGGTAGATTGGTTCAGCTTCCCCCCCATTTTTGGCTTTTATGTAGGTAAGGAGTTTTTGAAAATGATCATTTCATAACCGGTAACCAGTGGAGTGTCTTTTACTAATGGTGTTATGTGCTCCCTCCAGTTTGACTTAAATATGAGTCTTGCAGCCTGTTTTGAATAGATTGGAGTCTCCGTTTTTTCCTTTAAGTTAATACCATTATAGTAGTGAGTTGCAGTAGTCCAGTTTAGAAATTACACGTGATCTTACAGCATATTACATTTTCCTCATCAATGTAGCGGCGTATACGGGCAATGTTTCTGAGATGCATATTCGTGACTTGGAAAGTGTAGAAATATTGCAGGACATGGCCAGATTACGAACAGTAGGTGATGATAACAATTGTAGTTCCGCAGATATTCAGGGATACCGTTTGTTAGATGCCTTAAAGTGCTTTTGGAGCCAGCAATAAAAAAGCAGTTTGTCCTCTTCAGTTTGAGTTATTTTTATTCTCCATTCTTTTATGTCTTTATGCTCTTCCATTTGAATACCTTGTGACACTGTTTCCAGTATTTTTTGATCAAATTCTGTGTAAATGTGTGTGTTTATCTGCGTATATGTGCTAGTTAAGTCCATGTTTTTTGTTTTATTATTTTTCACACAAGAGGGTAAGTATAATAAGTATAAATCCCTGGACCTACCCGAACCTTGTGATAGGCCAAATCCCTGGTATGGGCCCTCTGAACAATGCTCAACACAAACTCTACTTTACGTGACGTAGGTAGGATTGAACCCATCACTCACAGATGTTTTTATATGCCAAATGTATGTGGTCAGCTGTATCAATCTAAAATGTCAAAATCATATGTCCAAGGCAGTTAAATCCAGTAAAACAAGGTAAACCGCTTTTTGTCTGTCCCTAGCACAGAGCAAATCATTTTTCACTTTGAGGAGGGCTGTTTCGTGGCCATGCCTAGGCTTGTCACAGATTGTGTGGATCAAGCCAGTGATGTTCAGACATTTGGGTATTAAGTCCTGGGCATTGCACAGTTTTCCAAATTTTAGAAAAATTTTCATATTTGAGACAGGTCGGTAAGTTTTGTTGAGCTTCGTTATGGTCAATTAGTTTTCTTGATGATTGGCGAAACAATAGCTTGTTTCAAAGCTTTGGAAATGTGACCAGAGCTGAACACTACTTCCATCCTCCAACACATAGGAAATTCTGTCAGCTCTTGATTGTATTCTGGCGGATCATCCAGTATATGTGAACGCGAGTTCATTTGTGTTTTGCATTTGTCAAGGTTGTTTCTATTTTTACGATTTGTTCGCAAGAAATCAGCGAATGAGTCCGCTCTTTATAATTTTCACAGATGAAGACCTTTTCCTTCTTTATTAGAGCTTTGATTATTTGGAAAACACCCTTTGTGTCAGCTCAGCCAATTTATTCTTTGAAATAATTTCTTTGGCTTGCTGAATGAAATTTATTTTACAATGATTGTTGCTCTTTATAGACTTGTCCTATTTTCTTCTGTGTCATGTTTTTCCACTTTCTCTCCAACCGACGGCGTATTTTTTTGCCTTCTTTGATCTCACTGTTGTACATGGAGAGAGTGGCCTCATTTTGTAATTTTTTGTGTGGGTGGTGCAGTTTATCAAAGGACTCCTGCACTACATTTTCAAATTCTTGTAAGCCACGTAACTACTGTGAGATTCCCCTTATTGTACCTCTTGTGAATTACGTAACTACTGTGAGAGATTCCCTTATTTTACATCTTGTGACTAAGTAACTACTGTGAGAGATTCCCCTAATTGTACATCTTGTGGATACGGTAAGTTACTGTGAGAGATTCCCCTTATTGTACATCTTGTGAATTAAGTAACTACTGTCAGAGATTCCCCTTATTGTACATCTTGTGAATTACGTAACTACTGTTGAGAGATGTCCCTAATTGTACATCTTGTGAATTAAGTAGTAACTACTGTGAGAGATTTCCCTTATTTTACATCTTGTGAATTAAGTAACTACTGTGAGAGATTCCCCTTATTGTACATCTTGTGAGGTCTTTGTTAACTATTAAGACAGAGATAGTATTTCCCCTACTACCATGATAGAAACCCCCTATGAACTACATAACAGAATACCCCTATGTTATCACGTTTTAATACCGTGATAGATTTATCCATAAAGTAATTACCCATAGTATAGAAAACCCCGTGGTACAGGGTAGTATCCATTGGCTACCGTTAGAGCTTACACCTATGTTTACAACTGAAGAAGTTTCCTTTTTGTTTCCTTGGTGATAGATTTCTCTTATGATATCTACAGAATTGGAGTTTCTTCCGTATTGTACATGTGTAAGAACAGTTAACAGCAATGTTTGTAAACATGTTAGAGCCTGGTATCTTGAAATAGTCGGCTTGACTGTTACACACTGGGCAATTGTACCTGTTAGAGTTGTAAGAATATGGCCATACGATTCGCAGGCAGATTGCAGGCAACAAAAGGAGTGACATAGGATGTTAAAGGTCTATTAACACGTTAAATAGTGACCATCATCCCTTTTATTATAACGTTTGTTTACCGTGATAGATTTCCCCTCTATAAGCTATTAAGACTGATCGATTCCATCTTTATAACAAACGGTTTACCCCCCTATGATGACCACATAACCCATATTAAAAAAATTCCCCATGTCAGAAAAATACGGATTTACTGTAGGATGGATTTTAAAACTATACCGTGATAGAATTCCCCTACCATGCGCGGCTCATGTTAACTTCAGTGAAAGAGTTCAACTTTGTTATGACGATTGTCTATAATGCATCGTACAGTGAGCGATTTTCCCTATGTTATAAAGTGCGCATTGATAACTGCGATAGATTTCCTATATGCTTACTACAGAAGTAGATCAGGAAAATTACCGTAAAATTGTGTGCTATGTGGCTTATTTTATTCGACGAAACGAAACGGGGGGGGGGGGGGTGGTAGGACATGACCAAATACAGCAACAGCAAAGTTCCAAAACGGAATCCCTTGCGGGTGGTAGTCTGTTTCAAGACTTAAAGGTAGGAGGGCGCTCTTAAGGCATATCGAACGTTTTACACAAAGACTGACTAAAGACTAGGCTGAGTCACGAAATTTAAATCTAAATGACCGTTATTGGGAAATTACAATATTTGCAGCGGGGTAATCCACCAACCCCGACGGATTTTGAAGTCAATATTTTTTTCTTAATTTATCGTGATTCTACTAAGATCTTTTGAACAACGGTTTAAGAGATGATTTTTTAATGTCACGGGGACCAAGATGTCATAGTAATGCACGAACAGGTCTCCAATTACCGTTGGAAATCCCCAAGCCCAAATCGAGCCGATCGTGTTCTACCCCCCCAAACGAAACGGGTTCACTGCACCCAATTCGATTAAACGCTTTGATTTATACCTACTTTTTAGTACGACGATGTTTGGTTGCGGCTCCCGTCGTACAGTACTCACACAATGGGGGGTAGTCTTTTCTTTTTCAAGGTAGCTGCTGCGCCTCAAAAGTAGCCTATTGTATGAGTACCGTACGACGGGAGCAGCCCGCAGCAACATCGCTACTAAGGGGGGGGGGGCGGAATAAAGAGTGTAAGCCAATGGGTTACAAGAGCCCTGATCCTTTCGTTTCGTCGAATTTAATTAGCCATGCAGTGTTTGTAAACTAGCGTTATTAAGTTATAGATGAGTTGACATGTGAACGTTAACGCCGGGCAACGAACAAGCACTTGCCCCGGTCAGTAGAAGTGAGCACTGCAGAGGGCTGTTGCTTTTAAAATTCGCGCTCAATCAGGCGTGATAAGGCTATTGAATGCTGTAACTGTATGGGCATATTCTTCGCACCTCTAGCATGTCAGTAGACCAGGTGCTAACTTGAGTTTGTAAACATTGATGTCACCTCATCTATACTGCGGATTCTTTTGTTAATACAATTGTGAATAGGTTTGCAGGTCAAATATTCATGGAAGCAGAGCAATTGTAATTTTTAGTAATTAAAAGGTCAATAGTGAACTCAAAATGTCCACACACTGGAAATCAAATCGTTATGTAATCCCATGCTTTCAATATTTCGTATTCGTATTTATTAATCATCAAACAACAAAAAATAAATAAACACATCAAAAGATTAAAAAAAGGGTAGATGGAGGAGATACAACTAAATGCAAAGCCTGCACCACCTTATTAAAATTACAACAAAAGTACACAGCACGAGACACAAAACAACACAAAGGGACAAGGACATGTGCGGTGGCAAGAACATATAAAAACACCAAAAAGGGTACAAATTAGTGCTCTTCATTTGATAACGTTTAACTCTCCCAATACGCAACACGGCGCGTCACCAACGACCGTCTAGGGGAGAGGCGATGCACCGCATTGCGAAATGCGAGAAATATTTTATAACAAAAAATAGTTTATATTTTAAGAAATTTAATTTAGGAAGAAGTGGCATTTTGGCTATTAAGAAAAGATCGGAAGGACTTCTTGAATATTTTCAATTATGTAACTCGTTTAGTTGATTCCGGAATCTTATTACAAAGTTTAGATTCCGTATGGAAGACTGATTTTATATCGTGATTTTCATACCGAAAGTTCGTTTTGTTTCTAGTATCATAATTATGAGTACTACCAAGTTCAGGTAATTAGAATGTTACATAGGCAACTCATATGCCATTTGGCAGTGACATAGTACAAGAAGTTTAAATAAAGTAATAAAATAATTGAAACCGAAACAAATTTTTGTGTTTATAAAGCGCCTTAGCATTAAGAATGATCAAAGCGCTTTTAGTCTTACATTTACAACATATTGGCTATGGGATCAAAGGAAGAATTGTTCATTTTGATTACATACTTCGCAGAAGTAAACCATTTTCCCACTATATATAATAATAAATATTACCATTTATTACCATTTATTGGGTATGGCGATTGTAAAGGTTGCACATTTTTATGAAAATGAAAAAAATGCCATCTCAATTTCTTTTCTGAATATCAGTGATCAAGGGACATACACTATGCTGCATTGACGCAAGCAAATAGTGGCGTTATTGATAAGTAATTCAACTTGTATTCAGCGGGACAGCATTCAGATTTCCCTTTGTTATATGGAACTGCAGAGCCATTTGTTACTGTCAATGCAGCTGAAAAGATGTCAGACTCGTTATTCCCGCCCGTTTCACAGGGGTAAGGCGTTTCACTAGAAGCCCAAGTACGCACATTGAGGTATTCAAAGCATACCTCATTTGTGATCTTCGGACTCATATATGAAAGTGTACTACCAGGAGTGCAAGGTTTTTGGGGTGTATAATAATTATAATAGGGCTGTTTTTGATATTAGAGTGTATCGGTGCGCATGGCTACAGAGTCCCCATGCTTGTAGCAGGCGGTAGGTTCAAGGGATTAGGTTTGATAGAGATTGCTTTTGCAGGGGCAGTTTGGGAGTTTTGAGTTATGCACAGGGGTAATTTAAAGGTGCGTGTTCCGATCGTGTTAGGGACCCCCTGATTTACCCAGAAGTATGGGGTTTTGATATCAGATGAAAGGCCGTATTTTTCTTCATTGTCGTCCTTAAAATTTGAGCCCTCAAATCCATTTTCTTCCCAAAGATATAACAAAAAATCCGCCGTTTTAGGGGTTAAACATCAATATTAGCACCGTATTGAAAGGTTTTGCAACATGCATTAATTATTGCGTCTACCATCTAAACCGCAAGTTTGTTTCCCACGGTACTTGATGGGGGTATGTGCAAGTGCAAGGCGCTCATATCAAGTAGAGAACACAATACAATAAATTGGAACAGAACCTTTAACAGAGCATGATTGATGTTGAAACTTCCATTTTTTTTCGTAATTACTCATGATATTACTAAGATCCTTTGAACAAAGGTTTAACGAGATGATTTGTTAATGTCATGGGACCGAGACTGCCAAAGTAAAGGCACGGAGCAGTTAACCCATACCCGTTTGGAAATCCCCAATGCCCAAATCGAGCAGATCGTGTCCTACCCCTCCCCTGTACAGAACCACATGATAGTCTCACATCTGATCGATTAAGCTGTGACAACAGAGATACAGATTGCTTGCTGCTTTGCCGTTTTGTAGTTATAAACGGTAACGCGATGAATAGTTTGGTGTCAGTGTAAGGTACCAGGTCACGTGTCAGGTATCAGGAATAGGTTGCTCTTGAGGGGGCGACCGATATATATATAAATCCGACGATGTTAAATCAAGGTCTTTACATTACCCTCTGCCCAAAGTGCTATTATTTTTTTCCCAAGACACGATGTCTTATGTCTAAACAGTACCAAAATACCTTTTCCCGACTGATTCAAAAACCGACGTACGATGACGATAATCGGTGGTTTTTTCCATGTAGGATAAGTAGTCAATATTGTACCTGAATGGGTCCCCGAAAGCAAAATAATAAACCAATCATGCCGTTGACGTCATCAAATCTTGATTCCAAAAATTGGCGTTATTCCCATAATAAAAATTCCTTTTTAAGATTCAACATCTGTTATTGTTCTTAATAATTAATATTCAATTGTCCCCGCCTGAATGTGAAAAAGATGGGCCATAAGTCTACAAACTGAAAACTACGTTAGCCGGCTAAATACCCTTACCGTGGACTCAGACATGAGCAGACGGATCCCGGGGTAGTTAATTAAGAGAGTACAGCCACTTGCGCGCGGATGCGGGGGTTATGCGTCCAGTTTGGATGAGCTGGCCTCGTCGCGATAACAATAACTTTGAGGTTTACTGTGAATTCAATAATTTTGACTGTATATTACTATCATAATTGAAAAAAGAAACTAACGTGAACAAAACTCGGGTGGATTGTCGCTTGCGGTAAGCGGGCGACCTAATATCTTTGAGCAGAACCAAGATCCATAACTTATGCGGGACCACATTTCTATTGCAATTTACAAAAAAGACCCCCTTCTTTGTAGAACAATACAAAAAGAAGAGGGTCTAGCGACTATGTAACAAAACGGTAAATTGAATAGAATGGGGTTACGCGGCAAGTTACTGTAAGTTAGTTTTGTTCTGCACAGATGTTAGTCCACAGTTGCCAACAACTTTTTCATGATTTTTTGTTACCTCTGTGTCCTTTGCGGAAAATTATGAAATATAGGTCAAAGTTAATTGACGCACAGTAGAAGCCTTAATTTATTTATCGGAAAGAGGGCAGTTATCTTGTGCTTTGTGTCATGAAAAAAATAGCTCATCTAACGGGTGTTGAGGCACCTGAAATTGTTTTCAGCGTGTGGGTAATAACAATGGATCTGTACTTCCTGATAAAAATGGCGTTATCTCCGCATACCGAGCGGATTTACTGGATATAAACAGTGATATATTTGTCGAGTCAAGAAGCATGATGTAAGTCAATGTCAATGATATTTAGGCAAAAGGAAAATATGTGATGACATTTTAGTCATATTTCAATCAATATGTGCAAATTTGCACGGACATACTCCATAATAGTATTGAAAGGTATATTGACAATATAAACGCGCAGAAATCAGTTAAGTACTTCCGCCATCCGATATTGCGTATAAAAACTAATGTCCTATGCACGATCTTCTCTCTTTGATCCCACAGGCAGTAATAACTACATAAATCTTAAAAGTACAATCTTAAAGCTACAATCTTAAAACTATATAACATACGTGTAATTAATTTGGAAAAAGATATGTTTTCAATTTTGCTTTGAAATGGTTTAGGCTAGGAAACATACGCATTGTTACAGGTAACTTGTTCCATAAAAATGGTGCTGAATGGCGGAAGCTTTGTCACCGTTGGATGTATATGTTCATTTTGACACGAGCAGATTGCTGTCAGCATTGAATAAGATTTATCAGGTATGTTGGTGCAGCTTCATTTTTGCTCTTATATGTTAGTGTAAGGAGTTTGAAAATGATCTTTTCATTGTTATAATAGAAATGGTGAGAGAATTATATCAAAAGTCTAGAAGTATAAGCATATATGCATATGCTGGGAGGCAAGGTTTGTACACGAGGTAAATATATATATAAAGTAGGTGTAAGTTGAAATCTATACCAAAATTTTGGCCATATCCTAAGGATTAAAAAAATGATAGTATGCCCTATCTGTAGGTTATAGTTTAATAGTTATAGGGCAAAAAAGGTTCAAGGTCATCCTGGGGTATCACATTCAGGATGCTCCGATTCTTTTCAAAATGGTCCCAAATTCTTCGTATTCCTTATGCCTTGTTGTTGCTGTAAGGAAAATGTTCTCAACATCGTTATGAAACTTTTATGGCAACCAACCGCTTGTTTCTGGCAATCATAAAGTTTATCAAAATGTTGCTTTGGTTGGTGCAGGTAGGAACTGTTTTAACTGTGATATTTGAACTCACTAGTAAACATTTGATTTCACTAATGGGAAATTAAGGGAGCTAATTGGATATTGTGTTAGCAATAGTGAACATTTGAACTGCCTTATGTTGATATTTGGTATGTGCCAATAAATCATAATATACTTCTTACCATGGTGACACCCTATTTTGGCCTAACTTAATAGAGTTCAGTGGACATGGATTTAAAGGGGCGTGTTCCGATCGTCTTTGGGACCCCCCTGATTTACCCGGAAGTAGTATCGATTTTGATATCAGATGAAAGGCCGTATTTTTCTCATTGTCGTCCTGAAATTTGAGCCCTCGAATCCATTTCATTCCAAGATATAAACAAAAAAAAAAACCGCCGTTTTAGTGGTTAACCACTTTATTAGCACAGTATTGAATAGGGATTTGCAACATGCATTATTGCGTCTACCATCAAAACCGCAAGTTTGTTTCCCACGGTACTTGATGTGGTGTATGTGCAAGTGCCAGGCTCTCATATCAAGTAGAGAACACAATACACATAAATCGGAACAACCACCTTGAAATTCGAGTATTACCATGGTAACGAGAGATCCTAGATAGGGCAAACTATTCTAAATATGATTCGGTTTGATAAAGTGATCAATTTGAGATTGAGACCATTTTCAATTTGACATTTGACCCCTGTATACTTCAATGGCGTCCTCAGCTGGAAATACGGTACTGACAATTTCACAACAAGTTGGAAGTGGTTCTCTATGATGTCCTTGAACTTATAAAACAGAAATATCAATCTTGGTTCAACTTATGAAGTAGTAATAAAACAATGACAACCGCCCCAAACTATATATATATATATATATATAGTTTGCACTGATGAGCATTAACTAATAAATGCGAAACTGCAGTATGCGGAAAATTGTAAATTGTTTTTCCATCATTTACTGACTTTTGACTATTTCACTATATATATATATTTCTTTTACTTATTTTTCATATCCTAACTACAGGTCTTACCCTTCCAGTATTA
Organism: Ophioderma brevispina; assembly: GCA_023653785.1. Lineage (NCBI taxonomy): Eukaryota > Metazoa > Echinodermata > Ophiuroidea > Amphilepidida > Ophiodermatidae > Ophioderma > Ophioderma brevispina. The sequence goes on along the minus strand of JAMKCH010004656.1, from coordinate 90,444 downwards.
CCATGTTTTATTCATGTCATCCATTGACAATAGACATTTACACTCAACATGTTTATAATTTAAACAAATGGAATTTCGGACAGCATGGCCCCTCTCTGGGCGCAGGCCAGGACTTGTCAATGGATCTTAATGACATGTTACCATGCATCATCTGTATTAACACGCATAAGTTTTATTAGAAAAGTCTACACAACCTGTCGCACACTTGGCCTAGTAGGACCAAAACGTTTGTTTTTAGATTCCAGAAAAAAATTGAATTTCGCGGTTCTCGGCTTTCGCGCTTGCTATATTCAAAGAATATAGTATAAGCTGTGGGCCGCCCAGCCTATCTCACAACTCGACCTCCCATGACATTTAACCTTGGCACATGATCTTTGACAAACGAGGGATCCCATAATAATAATAAGGCATTTATAATGCGCCATCTATCTAGAAAATCTATTCCGAGGCGCAAACATAGAAACAAACAGATACATTAAAACAGTTACAAAGAAAAACAATGAGTTAATTGTCATAGGCAATCTTAAACAAGACTGTTTTAAACTCTTCTTGAAAGTCTCAAGTGAATTACAAAGTCTGAGTCCGAAGGAAGTGAGTTCCAGAGTCTGGGAGCAGATGCATAAAAGGCCCGGTTGCCATATGAAGATGAAGTCCGAGGAACAGAAAGAAAATGTTTATCTGACGATCTAAGGTGACGTGATGGAATATGTGTTTTGAGAAGTTTGCTGATATATGAAGGTGCCATGCCATGAAGAGCTTTCCAGGTGAGGAGGAGGAGTTTAAAATGGATGCGATACCGAAATGGCAACCATTTTTTTTTTGCGATTTACCGGTTACGTAATCAATTTTTTCAACTAACGTCAAGATATTTTACTTATTAAAAAATTAAAGTAATGAAATCTTGGGATTATTGTTTAGATATATACCTTAGGAGGCAAGCAATTAATAATTAATAATACTTAAATCAAATAACCTTTTATATGCTGATAGCATTAATTTTAATTTTGTCATGACCGTGCTCTTAACTGTGTAAGTCTATGGGAAAGACCAAGGTGAATTTGAACTTTCTGAGAAAAATACAAGATGGTATAAATTTGGCTATATTTTGCAATAATTCTTTTTTATTGGTGTTATTCTAAGAGTAGATATAATGAATTATTTTTTGGTTTAAAACCTCATATTGGAGTGCTGAGGATGGAAATGTGCGAACCACTTTTTTTCGGAGGGTGACAATTTCAATTGGCCATAGGTCATAGGTCAAAGTTCGGATTTTCATTTTTTTGTGGGTATGTAGTGTCATGATCAAACTCCCCAGGGAAAGTGGTTATCTGGGTTGGGTCCCTAGGACCCCCCCCCCCCTTGGTCACTAACGGAAGTTTTTTTAGCTTGGGCACTTTAGTGTTAAGTTGCCGCTCAGTGATCCCATACAATAGAGCATTGCCATTGTCAAGGCGTGACATGACTAAGGCGTGAACGAGTGTCGCTGCAGAATCATCATCAAGCACTTCCATCATCTGTATTAACACGCATAAGTTTTATTAGAAAAGTCTAATTTTTACACAACCTGTCGCACACTTGGCCTAGTAGGACCAAAACGTTTGTTTTTAGATTACAGAAAAAAATGGAATTTTGCGGTTCTCGGCTTTCGCGGTCGCTATATTCAAAGAATATAATATAAGCTTACAACTCGACCTCCCATGACCTCTAACCTTGGCACATGATCTTTGACAAACGAGGGATCCCATAATAATAATAATAATAATAATAATAATAATAATAATAATAATAATAATAATAAGGCATTTATAATGCGCCATCTATCTAGAAAACCTATTCCGAGGCGCAAACATAGAAACAAACAGATACATTAAAACAGTTACAAAGAAAAACAGTGAGTTAATTGTCATAGGCAATCTTACACAAGACTGTTTCAAACTCTTCTTGAAAGTCTCAAGTGAATTACAAAGTCTGAGTCCGAAGGAAGTGAGTTCCAGAGTCTAGGAGCAGATGTATAAAAGGCCCGGTTGCCATATGAAGATGAATTCCGAGGAACAGAAAGAAAATGTTTATCTGACGATCTAAGGTGACGTGATGGAATATGTGGTTTGAGAAGGTTGTTTATATGAAGGTGCCATGCCATGAAGAGCTTTGCATGTGAGGAGGAGTTTAAAATGGATGCGATACCGAAATGGCAACCAGTACAGCCTGTAAAACAGCCTGTAAAACAGGTGAAATATGTTCAAATTTTCTTGTCCTTGTGAGCATGCGTGCAGCAGCATTTTGAGCTTGTTGAAGTTTATTAAGTTGCTGTTCAGTGATCCCATACAATAGAGCATTGCCATTGTCAAGGCGTGACGTGACTAAGGCTTGAACGAGTGTCGCTGCAGAATCATCATCAAGTACTTTACGAATGTGGCTAATGTTCCTAATCTGGAAATAAGTGGATTTGCACACATTTTTAATGTGGTCATCCATGGATAGAGTGTTGTCAAATATGATTCCATGTGTCACCTATGACTCAAGTTAGAACTTTTCAATGGAGGTAAATTTTACATTTTTAGCCTATTTTCAACTTGTCCTCACATGACATTTGACCTTGTCACGTGAACTTTGACATCATCAACATATGAGGGATCCCATGGTGCACCTATGACACAAGTTTGATTCCAATTGAACTTTAACTTTTCAATTGAGGTCAATAAAAAAAAACATAATATCATCCATGTACAAAAGGCAGACCAAGAGGCACGGAATCTCCTTGATCTTGACCTTGGTATGGGTATGCTGAAACCTGAAGACGTGATAATTTATGTTTCTTAAAAAGGGACTCCTGCGACACATAAACACCTCCACACATACTCACTATGCTGGCGGTCCACAAAAATGCGCAGAGGTTCTACGGTACACCCTGGGAAGACTGTCGTGATAAGAATCATGATGATGGGTTAGCATTAACCCTAACACCACATTGGTTTCTCGGGAGAGACTGAAGAAATGAGGGAAGAGGAGGAAAAGAAAAGTCGCAAATTCGGGTGGGACTCAAAGCCAGGTCACTTCGGGCTCCAGTCACATGACCCGGGATACCACGCTACGACGGGTGTTGCTGGCCCGACCAGCGATTTCGTGCCCATATGAGTCTTGGTTTGATGACATCATCGCTACATTCTGGACTTAGTGAATTTTTTCTCACTCAGTGCTGTGGGATTTTGTGAGATTTAATTGTCTTTAGTTGGGTTATACCATGCATCACTTCAATTTCAATTTTAAATATTTAAATTATGGAAACATTTGCGCAGAGCTTCGACGCTGCATATTCGGAAGACTGTCATGACAAGCATGATAATGTGTTAGCATTTTCATGCACCACTTCAATTTGTAGAGTAGAAAACAACGGATTTTTTTCTGAACCAGCTACCATCATTCGCGGAATTCCTCAAGGCTCACTTTTAGGGCCACTTTTGTTTCTTCTATATATAAACGACCTTCCACTTTGTTCTAAAATGCCTCATTTTATTCTGTTCGCTGATGACACAAATATACTCTTCTCCCATCCCAATCCTAAAACACTTGAACAAACAATAAATAATGAACTTAAGGCTATTTCTAACTGGTTCAAACTTAACAAATTATCACTGTATGTTAAAAATAAACCCAGTAATAAGCTAGATTTGATTTTAACACTTAACTGCATAAGGGTTTGCACTTCCGTTAGTGCATAACGGGGGGTTCCTAGGGACCCCCCAAAACCACTTTCCTAAAGGATTGTTTAGATGAAATCCACCACATGTTAGAAGGCTTCAAAGACATCAACAATAAAGAAATAAAAACTGAAGAAAGTTGTTCAGTAAGAAAATTAGGGGCAAAACATTGATTTTAATTTTGCGTCAAAATGTGCGAAAAAGACACTAATTTGTTTCTGCATTTTCTACGGCATTGCTTCACCTAAACTTGTGCTGATTGCTTTAGTTGGTGAAGAATGAACTATATTTACCATATTAAGCACCAACATTGATGTCTCATGCCATTTTATATTTTTTAGGGTTACTTGTATAATTTACCATAGGTTCATACAGTAAACCGCTACATGATGTATATAAAATATTATGGCTCCAATGGCCTACTATACTTTGCAAGATTTTTTAAATTAATTATTTACTTTGTTTATGTCGCTAGGTGTATGCATTATGAAAATCAGAATCACAGTAACTCGAATAAAATTTTCATTTTTGTCATGGGCACTTCCGTTAGTGCATAAGGGGGGGGGGAGGCTCCTAGGGTCCCATGCTAATTAACGCAAAAACGACGAGATGGATTTGATTTTTTTTGCACCAATGCAAGCGCAACTAAAGTTAGACGAATACAAAAAATATAAACCAAATATATTGCAGCGTTAAAAATCGCCGGCTGAAAAACAAAAAATGGGTACCTAGGACCCCCCCCCCTTATGCAGTTATTTGACATTAAAATTAGCAACACCTCTACCCAACAAGTTCTAACTACTAAATTCCTTCGTATCTGTCCTGGAATACTCATACCAAACACAATTTAAAAATTATTTCCAAATACAACAACACTGGTTTAGATGCATTTCCTACTTCAGAAACGAGCCATTAGAACATGCACCAACTATATGGTTGGCCCATACATAAACCCCCCTTTTTTCATCCCCTAAAACCTTGAAGGTCCACGATATTTATAGGCTTTTTTCTTTTAATTTGGCACCAGTTTTAACAAAATCTGAGCACTGGATAATTTTACTCCAGGGTGAACTTCAACCTTATCAGGGCTGAAGCCAAGCAACTTAAGGTCGGAACCTAGACAAACTATACCTGTAGCTTTCCTATAAATTGTCACTGAACTTCGGTTTCCTTTTTCGATACACCCTGTATATAGATAAATTTTATTAACCTACCTATATAAAAAGTCATTTTATTTTATTTTGGATCTATCTACGGTTCCTTTTTAATGACTAAACGTAAGTATTTCCAAAGCTGTTTTTTACATAATGTGGGCAAAGATCTGTTTTGCATATTAGAAAACGGATGTAAACTGTTATGCATATTAGCTTGGCGGCCCCTGGGACGTCTACGGAACGACCACAAGTTACACTGAATGAAGATTCAATATGTCACAAAATGTGTTTTGTCTTGCAAAACCATTTCGAAAAGCAAGTCGAACATCCGGTAATTATCTGGCGATATTAACCATTCCATTTACATTTCTCAACATTTTTAAAAACATAATTGGATTATTATGTCATACACGTTCTGAGCATTTTATTTCGCAAATAGTGAAATCAATATGGGGAAAACAAAAGCAGAAATTATGATGATATGATATGAACAAAGCACAAATTATGATGTGAATATCTATTGCATAAAGTTTAGTGTGTAGCACGCTTATTAAGCAAAGATGTATATAAAAGTGCATGTCGTTAAAAAAAAATTCATTAAAAGATCCAATTCTCTTAAGTACTTAAACAGTTGCGGGCTATTGAATATAGAGAGTATTTTTACACTCTGTGCACGGCATCCCCATGACGGTATGTTAAAGGTTTGAATGGCTGTCCAGATTTTATTTGGTTTCATTGTTCCATTATGAACGTCAAGATGACGCAGTGAACCGCCTCATCTTGCCCAGGCGTTTAGAAGACGTCCCGATTTTGATCTATCTCTACAGTGATATGACATTGTATCCTGCCTAAAGAAGTTGATAATATTACAAGTTCCAGTTTTCTTGTTGTATTTAATCAGTTTCATAGGCTCCATTTTGATAATAAATTGGATTTTTTTTCTAGATGTTTTGATGTATCCCCGCGTTTGAATCGTCCGTCTCCAGTAATTACAAACTCCTCCATGAACATCTTTGCTTCTTCACAGGAGAGTAATTTTGAAAGACATGCGAAAGAATAGGCTTTCGCGTTAGACGTTTATGGGCCTTCGCATCTTCTCCAGTATTACTTCAAAATGCACATGCATATTTCCATCCAGCAAAATACATATTTCCTTAAAATAGCTGAAATTTATAGACTGTACTTGCATTGATCGCTACAAACTGTTTTATACCAAGAACAATTAGGCAATGAAAACATTTATATGGCGGTCATCGAACATTAGAAGGGCTAGCAGGGAAATTTGTTAAAACCTGATGCGTCTGTATGTGTTTCAGTTGTTCAATCTAAGCCATTGGAATAAAACCACTTCGGGGTGGAATTATTACAGATTTGCATACAAAGAGACTGTTTTAGGTGTATTCATTCCAGGTGATAAACATGTGTAAAGGCAATACAATATGTAAAAACCTCAGTTTTGACAAGTATTGAGCTCACCCTATATGGTCATGCGTCAGTGATTTAGGCCATATAGTTAAAAAGGTTTGTGTCAAATACCTGGGCACAAGGAGTGGAGTAACCATTGCCGCATATAAACCCATGTGATGAGCCCATTTTCAGCTTTTCACTTTGTTTCTTTCTTTCTTTGTTTGAATCGGTTTATTTGTGAGAAAACACAATAGAGGTCTTTCACCTCACTCATGCATAACCTATAACAAAATGTGTTAGTTCCCGTAGTATTCGTCATTCAGATCAATTTAATACCCGACCTCAAAGTACTTGTGCTATTCAAAGTGTGACCCATACTTTTATGCATACATATCCAACATGCATGTCGTTCTTTACATTTAGAAAGTTTCCAGAAATTGGAATGGACTTTGCCATTCCCGGCAAGATGGCCGCTTATTTGAAAGGTGGAAGATCTATTGGCCAAAATGAGCCCAAAACACAATTTTAAAAATTCCGCGTATCGATTTATTCATTTCAAAAGGCATAAGTAGCCAAATATATGTAGGAGACATACATGTTTTTCTTTAGCTTTAGATTCAGTGGATAGTTTCCTCTCAGAAAATGATTACTTTTATATGGCTATAACTATGTTACTTAGGGCATGTAATTTACAACACTATTTCAAAATCGATCGGTATGCAATCATAAGAAATAAATCTCGGAATCTTATTCCTCTTTCGCCTTTGTCTCTCTCTTACAGAGACGAAAGCAACAGTTGCACATGCCTATCAGCACTAATATAAGCATAGTTATAAAGAATATAAAGAATGCCACTACATCTATGAGATAGTACTGGATGAGGTTTAGTTCAAACACATGGGCACGTAAATGGGAGTCGCCATACTTGAGCACATGTTCTATCCAGAAGACAGCTTGATCTTTCGCTGGTGGCAGATCTCGGAGAATTGCTGAGTAGAAGGACACCTTCTCCTTATATCTAAAAGCAAATCAAAAGTTAAAAATAACATAACGTTATATAGTTCAGACGGTGCCCATTTTGATTAACTTACACATTATTCTAATTCCTGGACTAATTGCTTGAACAGCATGTGCATTAGTCAGTCTTGTTGGACTAGCAAGCCTGACTAGCTAGGACGTTAGATAAGAATGTTTGACTAAAATAGCCTGGTTGCCCGACTGGTACGTGGCTAACGTATCGATATTCCAGATGGCGCCTATTTTGACCAACGGAACGTTAGTCAGGTCTCTTTACATTAGTCATTTCATCTTGACTAATTTCCTCAAAGTAATCCACTCAGCTTAACCAACATACTGTAAACACCACCGATAAGTGGATATAGGCCTAGTTTCTGACATGCATAATGAATGTGTGGTTACGTGAGCCACTCAATCAACGTTTGTACGGCATTTATTTTCCTGATCACTCCGTTTTTTCATATCATCAAAGTAATATTTATAGAATGGATGTACTTTGATGAAAAAAAAATTACCCTGGACAGTCAGATGATCAGCATCAGTCATTATGCATCATCACGCGGTCAAATTTAAGCTCAGACACCACCAGTTGTGATTCCCAGTGCGGAATACGGACAGTTACTACCACGCACTGAAAGTATACTGATTCTTACGACATGAATTCTTCAACTTGACACCTTAGTAAATTTTTCACGCGTCTCTCCAAGTTATATCCGACTATTTTGAGCAATCTTATCCTGATGATACATTGGCGGATGATTGACTAGCAGGTCAAGGCGACATAAAGCAAATCATTTCTTTTACTAGCCTGTTGCCAGTTCCAAGTGGGGAGTTTCCGTAACCTGACCCCTCTGACACACTGTTTCTGACACACCTTTGAATTCGGAAACCCTTCACGAATAAAGCACATGTTTATTCCGCTAAGGTTTCCGAATTCATAGTGTGTCAGAAAAAGGGTGGTCAGATGGGTCAGGTTACGGAAACTCCCGTGCACAAGTACTGCAGTAGTATATTACAAATAACAATCGTTATTATCACTCCACAATTTTATGTCCACTTTTAGGATTACAAGAACGAAACTGTTCACTTTTAGGATTACAAATTTATGTCTTCTAAAACACACGACAGCAGAAGTTGCTGAACGTTGTAGAACTAATCAGCTTATAACTCGACAGATGTCTTACTCAAATTTACTCCATGGGGGCGTGATATATTTCATGATAGTGCAAATTGTGAAGAAAGAAAAAATCCCCTAATGATATCATTTACCTTTATTTAAAAATTATGTGAGACGATGTTGAGCTACTCGTATTACTCTTTTGAAAAGAGTAATGTAAAATAATATTTTTCAGAGATTAAGATAACATAAACAAGTGACTGATAGGTGCGATGGGCCGGGTGTCCCCGGTCACCTGTCAATGGAGTGAGAATGGACTTCAGAGCACACTATAGCTTGGGTACTCCCCTGTGATGTGACTGGTCTCGTATATAGCACACATTTGTAACATCTCAAGTACAAAAGGTTTGAGTGATTAAATATGTTGCCAGCCTGACAGGAACCCCTGAAACGCGATTCTTAAGTGCTGTAAATGGTGTCTTAAGGACAGGGGGCCCAGACAAAGATTGTACAGGGGTCAAATATTTAAATTGTCCAATCATGTTGAAAAGCACACCGCGTTATGTGTTAACCATAAGAATTCAGAAAAAAGGTATCGTTTGTATTGTACAGCCTAAAGTTTCAGAGTTATAGGCTAAAAATAGCAAAAATCAATAAAAAGGGTCTATTTTCATTTGTACAGGGGTCAAATTTTAAAGTTGCTCTGATTTGGATAAAATATGGTGCAAATTATGGTGGAGTTCATGGATTAAAATAAGAAATAACTGTCTTAAATGCTTAATTCCGAGTATGGGGCACAGAAGGTCAACGTCCATTGCATTCAATGGGGCTTGATCTGTTTCCCCCCTCCTTTCTTAAGCAAGCATTGAGACACTCAAAACTATTCCTTATTTTAATTTGCACCATTTTTTATCCAAATCGGAGCAACTTTGACCCCTGTACAACTGAAATTGACCCTTTTTATTGATTTTTGCTGTTTTTAGCCTATAACTCTGAACTTAGGCTTTGTAATATACAAATATACTTTCTGAATCTTATGGTTAGAAATAAACATGTTATCTTTTCAATATGATTGGATCAATTTAAAATTTGACCCTTATACAATCTTTGTCTTGGCCCCCTCTCTAAGGCACCACTGGGCACTTAGAATCGCGTGTTTCAAGGTTTCCTGTCAGACTGTCTATATATTTAATCACGCAAACCTTTGGTACTTGAGATGTGTTACAAATTTGTGCTAGCTCCAGGGCTATATAGCATCAGAGTCCCTCTGTAAGAAATAGGGCATATGTGGAGATGCGTCCCACTGGAAGGTGGCCCACCGAGTGTGTGCCCACCAAAATGCGGAGAGGATGGTATGTGAATGTTGTAGTTTACTGTTGATAGGGTTTCAGTCAAAACACTTTCAAAAATTTACCTGGGTGTTCAAAACATCATTAATTGTATCATAGAAAGTCTCTTCCGTGATTGTCTTGTAATCCAGTTTCAGACCCATTCCTTTAGACACGACTCTCGCAGCATTATCCCACTGATCCGGAAAGAGCAGCGGGATCATGATCATTGGAAAAACTGCATGGTAAACGGCTTCGTAGACACCGTTAATACCTCCATGTCCGATGAAGAGACGAGTTGGGATACTAAATAAGAAAAAATGGTTAGCATTTGCTTACGTACATCATAACGTACCATTTTTGGCATTTTTTACACAGTAAAGTAAGAGGAAGGTGGCAACCTTTCCCCTACCTTCCGCTTGATGGGACACACTGACCTTCCTGAAGGTTGTACCTCATTTTTCGCTTAAATGTACCGCAAGGAGACTACAATTACATAAAAGCCTTATATCATATTCTTTGTTTTTTTGTGTCACAGGAATCATCGATTGTGGGGGGGGGGGGGTCACCAACTCCCGGTCGACGAAGGGTTAAAGGTTGGTCAGTGTTATGAAAACAAAAATATGATGCATAAGTGGTGCGGCATTGGGAGCGTCTGAACTAATGTGCCTATCCCTATAAAAAGTCCAACAAAATACGGGGCATAGAAAAGTGCTTCTTCTGTTTTGGTTGGAATCTTATGCTTGTAGACTGTATTTCTAATCTGTGATATTGGATAGGCATCGATCTCAGCAAGCGAAGATTTTGCTTATACTCTAGTAGATCATGGTGTGGGTTTTGTAGGCCAATATTATGTCCAGAGCTACACTCTTACAGGAACTCCACTAACTGAAGTCCAGGAACATATTTGGTTTGTAACATAATATCCTACTGACAGGCCTAAATACTGAAACATGGCTACGCCCCCTTTTTGGGGCAAAGTACTATAACTGACTGTATCTACAGAACCGTTGGACCTAGGAGGTTGCGAGAACCACCAAAATGTGCGGAATGGACACATCATGGGGGGTCAGAAGACATTCTATATCCAAGAGTCCCCAGTTTTTAAGATAATTGTAAAAACATCGATTCAGCATGTTGCACACTATACAATTATGAATGAATTGATAAGGTTTTTTAATGCCAAAACAGGAAGGGAGTTAACCATGCACCTTTAATTTTGCTCTAACTCTCCTCATGGATAATTGTTGGGGTAAAGGGTAGGTCACAAGCACAAAAAATCATATTCCTTTCCGTTCTCAAATGGCAGTCCGTCAAAATTTTGCGACCTTGATCAAAATTGGGTAATATTAGGTGAAAACCGTGCATTTGTAAGTGCTGTTATAACAGTGTATTTGCTCCACCACTCAATCAGTTATGAGGTTAGTATTGCACAGACTCTTGACCATCTGGATTTCAACTGGGATATAATCAGCACTTTAATGTTACTCCATTTGTTTTCATGGGGGGGGGGGGGTCAAAATGGCCCATCGTAAAGTGGAAATATATATATATATATTCAATTTATAGGCAAAGTTAAATGCTGCTGAAGGGTCTTGAAATGATCTAATAGCACTAACTGTATGCCTGTGACCATGAAACAGGCAAAAAATCAAGATTCCCCCCATCCCCTGCTTAAAATAACCTGAACTTGGACGGCACGCCACACGCCGCATGGTGGGAATAGCAACTTGTACCGTGTATACGAGGTGATTATATCCCAGTTGAGGCGCAAATGGTCAATAGTTCTGTGCAATACAAATGTCATAACTGATTGAGTTGTGGAGTAAATACACTGTTATAACAGCACTTACAAATGCACGGTTGTCACCTAATATTACCCAATTTTGCTCAAGGTCAAAAAATTTTGACGGGCTGCCGTTTGAGAATGGAAAGGAATGTGAATTAGTTACCCCAAGAATTATCCCTGAGAAGAGTTAGAGCAAAATTCAAGGTGTATAGTGAACTCCCTTCCTATTTTGGCATGAAAACTCTATGAAGTGTGCAATATGCTCAAATCGGTTTTTGACAATTATCTTAAAAACCTTTGACTTTTGGATATAAGAATGTATTATTAACCCCCATAATGTGTCCATTCCGCACATCTTGAGTGGTCTCGCAACCTCCTAGGTCCAACGGTTCCGTAGAAACAGTCAGTAGCACTTAGCTTAAAAAGGGCGTGATCCCCAATAAGGGGCGTGACCATTTCAGTATTTCTGGCGTCAGTGGGAATTATGTTACCAACCAAATATTGTTCCTGGACCTTCAATTGGTGGATTCCTGAAGAGTTTAGCTCTGGACATATATTGCATACAAAACCACCATGAGCTACTGGAGTATTATTCTTTAAATGAGAAATTGTACACGTTTTTACAAATTACCTAGCAAGTCATTTTGCGGGATCCACTCAAAAATCTTGGTATTGTTTCCGATGTTCCTTGGTTGGGCACTTGCATGGCGCCAAATTACACGCTGTGGTAGTCTGCTAAAAATTCTAGCAATCATTTCTGTCATGTAATCGTCAGGTAAAGAATCAACTATAGACCCCAAAGAGAAAACGATAACTCCATGATCTCCAGCGCCTTTGATGAAATCTTCTATTTCCTTAGATAAGTGAAATAAAGTGCATTAATAAGCAACCAAAACACTTAATCGAACACAAATGAAACTACTTTAATTCTAGTTTTCTTTATATTTTGGATCCTGGAATTTTGCTTTGATCTTCAACCACTCAAATCGGAATTGTTGGTCAATATCGCCTTTTTATGCTATTTAAATGTCTTTTCCGAGACCTTTAGATTTTCGTTGTGACTATGTGTCCATGCAAGTCCTACTTAAAGGTGCAACGAGAGATTTTTGAGACACCCAAATATGGTGTCATAATAGTAATTTCATATAGACTAGACACTCAATAGATTTCTTACCTTGTATTTGGCTACAGAAAAGTCTTAAAAGTGAGAAAAAATGTAATTCTGATTTGCTTATATTTCAATACAAAACATAGGCTGAATTTCGTATTTGCTCCTATACGAAATTAGACATTTCAAAATTTTTGTACCAAAGAAACATTTCTCAGCTTAATCCTTTCAGATGGGGTTATTTTTGATAGAAAGCTTACATCAGGGCAAAAATCAGTACTTTCTAATTTTTTAGGGACACCTGATATTTGAAATCTCTCGTTGCTCCTTTAAAGTATTACTAAATTTCGAATTCACGCATACATGCACACGTGCGTCATATAGTCCCTATTGCTTTGTACCTTTAATGAGGATGTGTATCTTCATTCGATAGCTTACCGATGAATATAGACCAGTTAACAGCAATGTTTGTAAACATGTTAGGGCCTGGTATCTTGAAATAGGTCGGCCTGACTGTTACACACTGGGCAATTGTATCTGTTAGAGTTTTAATACTATGGGCCATAACGATTCGCAGGAATGGATTCGCAGGTAACAAAAGAAGTGACGTAGGATGTTAACTGGTCTATAGAATGAGGCATTGTTTTTTCAGGATAATTTGAACATCTTAATATATGCGGAGTTTTATTCTGGCTCATGTTAGCCATATGTTTTCAGGGTCAAGGAATTCAATGGGACAAGGTTCCAGACCTTACTAGGGTTTCACTGCTAAAGTGTTAAAAAATATTTCGGGGTGAAAATAACGACTTGAAAATGATCCATGTATCATTTCTCGGATAAAACTGTCCATATTTTTTTTTTACTTCAATTCAAAATATCTTACATTGTACCGTTTGGCTGCTATAAATGACTTTTCGTTCGGCCGATTTTGCCCAAAAAGGGCATTTTTGAGTGACAAATTGTTTCATTTTCTAATTTTGTTTAGTCCCAGAGTCCTAAAGATAGGTTGATTTGAGTTGAGCCTTTTTATATTGATGATATATTTGAAATTAAACAGAAATTCGTCCCGCCAAACTTAAATGGCATCTTCTTCTGACAAAAAATAGTATTTTTACCACCTAAGCTTTTCATAGGAAGGGTATGGTAGGACGGTTTACATATCATATGAATTAGAATTTCATATGCTACAACCTGACTCGTATCAATTTTTTGAAAATTTTATATTTTTTGGTTTTGGGTGTTTTGTTTGTTGTTAAGTACAAATGATTAGAAAATGTTACCCCTACCCTTAATTGTTTAAGTTGTGAAAAAAATTATGAGAGAATCGGGGGAAATGACCGTATAAAAACTGAAAGAGTTACAGGGCTGAAAATTGAATCAGTTATCTATACTGTAAGATCCAACATGGCTGTAGGATTAACTTATTTTGCCAATAACTGTGTATGTAATATTTTCAAAAACAAATTTCGAACAGTTTGTGACAATCAATTTTCGGCCACAAAATCGGCAGGTTTCGGCACCCACTCCAAAGATCTGAATTAGTCACCAACTTCAAAATGGAATCAATCATACCCAGAACTATCCTGCACAAGGAATATTATGATTTTGTGAATAAAGATTTATTTTTAAACAAATCAAGGCTTAGTTTTCAGAAAAATTCCATAGACTTCTGTGCAAGTTGGCATTTGGCAATTCAGATTTAAATTCTACACAATTTTTAGGCTCGAAAACATGCTTTGTAACACATTTGAAACACCTTTATATTTTCACATTTAAATTTAAAACCTTATCTTAGGCGAAGTGTTAACCCTCGTCTACCGAAGGGGGGGGGGTGGTTACCACCCCACCTTTCAGGTTTTTTCCCCGGCTTGCTAAAACTCCTTTTTTGGTGCAAAATTATTTAATATAATTGTCAATTGACATTTTCCGCTCCTTTTCATCCAAAAGCAAACATCCACCGGGTATGGGTAAGATACAGGGTGATCCCAAAGTGATGGATAGGGGGTGGCAACAACCCTCCCCTTCGGGAGAGAAGTACTAACATGCCTAACACACTACAGCCAATTGATTTTGGTACCAATAGATAGCTATTGTCCTCCTCTTTCCATTGATACCAAAATGAGTACCAACATGCCTAGCATTACGTCACAATGTCGTCATAAAGTTGGCATGTTAGCAAAATTGTCAATTTCCATAGACATACATAGGGAAAAATTCAATTTTTCGCCAAAAATGTTAGGAATATCCGATTTTCATGCGGTTTTTGGCTCTACTTGATGGGAAATGATTATTTTTATATAATGAGAGCATTTTAGTGCTATAATAATGTTTTTGAGTTGCTAAAAATTGCGAAATATCAATTTTCTACCCTATATTCAGTATTTTCATACTTTCCTCAACATATGACGTCAGAGCGACGTCATAATGGAGATGTTGGTATTTATTTTGATACCAATGGAAAGAAGAAACTCTAAGCTACCCTGTGGTACCAAATTTACAGGAATCGGATGTTCAGCAACGAAAATCACGGGGGGGGGGCCTTTGGGAGTTTTGTTTCAAAATGGCTCAGGTAGACGAGGATTAAAGGGACAATTGGAACATTTAGCTAATTGTTGAAAAAAAATAAAATGAAAGATCTGATAACTCAATACAAAAACTGATTTTTATTATTGGCTTACCATCTACTTGTTCACTTATCTGTTGACTACGATTAAGCAGTAGTCATTTAAAATCATGCAAATTCTTTGGACTCTATTTTAAAGGGACAGTTGGAACATTTTGTTTTGAATTTTTCTTTAAAATCGTAACAATTGCACCCTTCAGAAAAATAGCTCTATTGCAGTCACTTCGGATCCATAGTTTTAACAAGAGCCACTCATGGCAGTATATATTTGTGTACTGTTTACCTTTGAAAGAGGACGTGTTTCTTCAATGGCTAGTCCACCGATGGATACAGAGTTAGGCATTGTTGGTTCAGGATAATCAAGAGCCAAATTGAAATACCTTAACCATAATTTAGACTTTCCTTGCATAGTTGCCAATGATAATTTGGGTTCGATGTCGAATTCCTTCTGCAGCTTTTCGTACTCATGAAAGAATACACAATTGAATGCATGATAATACATTCTAATGAACAGATTTCTTATTCTTTCGGTGAAAATAAGATCATGAGTGAAACCAGACCCAAGTTCTGGCACATAGGCAAGTTCACTTGGAAAACCATACATAGGCTTCTGAAATGTCATATATTGCCTGGATGCTGTCAAGGCTACTAATGGTACGTGCAAGTAATTAGCTACTAACACATTACAAGGGTCACCCAAATCGGCAACCATAGCATTGTAATTCTGTTGCCGAAGCTCCTTAATAATGTCCTGCTCCTCCAGGAGGTTGCGACACATGTTGACACTTAATTCAAACGCAGTAGAGATAAAAGCTATTGTTTCAAAAAAACCCTGCCCTGCAATAGCCTTCATAACTGTAGCCTTCATGTTCGCCAATTCTACTGATAGTGAGTCATATCCTATTATTTTTGAGGCATGGAATTCATCCAATTCCTACACGCTTTTTGTTGAGCTTCGCCAAAGAGAGGACTTCGGACCTCTGTGGGCTAGGGCCGAAGAAAGAGATGCCAGAACATTGAAATGACTTCCTACTTAGTAAAGAGACGGCAAGGAATAAGTGTTTGCTGTGTGATTGCCATGGAGAAGTGGCAAAGAACTCACTCTGTACATAAGAGAAACCCACTCTGTAAAACACGGCCATTATTAGGGCGACGTTAAAAACTGGGAGCGTTTTTACCAGGTCGTACACGGATTATTCGTATTTGAACTCGCCGCGGTACGGCAAATCAAACTGCGTGTTGCAGACCGTTTAATTTCGCCAGTAGAAATAGCTGATATAGGCCGTGTTAGGCCGGAAGTGATGCTAAGGTCAACACTGGTAATGATGCGCCTTCCACTCAGCGCCGTTCAAAATCAATAGCAGTTTACTGTCATTTTCATTACAGGACATTGATTAACATCCCGCTATTGATTAAGCCTGTTATAAGCTGTATACTTTACCCCAAGGGTGCATCCATACAAAATACAAAAACACCTAAAAGAGCAAGAAATGCATGAGGAAAGATTGTGACCCCATGGACTGTGGTCTGTCAAAGCATGATAGCGGTAAGTGCGTCGAACCGTTCCACCCATAGGGGGGCCTACTGGTATGTGCCTTCAATAGAAATAGCTGAGATAGCGGGAAAGCCGGGTACGTATGGCTGGTCGGCAAATGCCGCTTGTTACCGTGTCGGCAGTAGAAACACGCAGATAAAATGAATTAAATACAACAACTGCAGCCAAACGATATCACAGTGACGTCACGTTTAAACGTTCTGTTGTTTCTGGGAAGCTTTGGACATGTTGCTGTATCGATTTTGAGATATCTTACTATGCCTGTTCAAAACGACTGTAACTAAAAATGCGAAACCTTTAGATTTTTTGTTCGTTAGTTTTGTTTATTTTATGGAAGCACTTATGATATGGCCATCATTTACGATTTGGTTTGTTTGATGTTGATTTGTGTCTGGTTTTATTTGGAAAGTCGGGGTTAGTTCAACTAATACTTAATAGAATACAATTGATCTGCATTTTTAGAATCCGGAACTTTTCAAAAGTGAACTTACAGAATTCCGGCTCAGTTTAAAGTATAGATTCCAAACCACAAACAAAAACATACGTAGGAAGCTCACCAATAAATGAACATTATAAGACGTTTTTGTAACAATCAAAACCGACCCCAACCCCAATAAAGCGGCACTGGCACATGTTCACAGTAACAATATGAAAATTTCTTCAATTTGCTCTCAAAGGATAGTATAGGCCATTGGAAGAACAGAGAGAATTTTTACACATAAAAATAACATACCCCAAAACAGCTGGGCATTGATAAGAGGATAAAGAAATCCAGGTAAGTTGTAGGCCAACTTTTAAGTTTTCTATAAACTTTAATCAAACCAAAGGTTGTATATACATGGAATATTTTGAATCGTACTCAGTGTATTAAAACCACAAAGTTATAGACGGTCATCAAACAGTGTGCATAGCGTGAGAAACATGCATCGGAGTGCGTGTTCTTGTGTTAAAGCCATTTTCGTTGTCGTCGGCTGCATTTAACGACGCCGGCGACGTTAAAATTATAAAATCGTTGTTACCCATAAGGAAGCTGATTTGGTCTTAATCATTGCAGTGGTGGTGAGGGCTTTAGTATATAAAAGCTTTACAAACATGCCAAAACATATCGATGTTTGAAAATCTTGAGGCGCACTAGTTTTTCAAATGTGCCAGTAGTCAGTGTCTCTTTAATAAAGATGTTAATCAAGTAAGAATCAACATTTACTTTCTCCATTTTTATTACCTGGTTGTAATTATGTTAAACAGTTCCTGATTTTGTTATGTGCTTCTATTATCACATGATGAACGATTTAACGATATTATTAGCGCAACGGAAAGACTAATCACGTTTTGTGGATTAGAAATCTGACTCCCTTTGATTCATTGCACGTGGGCGGATAACTAATAATTTTGAAATTATATTATGATATTAAAAACACATGAGATATGAAAAATCTATACTAGCAAAAATTTTCTTAATTATCAGACCCCATTACCGTCAGTTGAGAGAAAGTGCTAAAGTGTGACCCTTGACATTATTTAGAATAGATCAACACGTACAACATAACTCGATTTGCCGATCGTTGTGTGCTCACTCTGTTGCTCTGTCAAACCTTCACATAAAGATAGCTAGTCCAGACAGAAAGTAGAATCTAGGTTTAATCTGGTCTTTGTTGAGGGTTACAATAATGTTATCACTGATTGTACCTCAACCGTACAACAGAACTCGCCTTGGATCTTGTGCGCATCATCTCTGTTGCTCTTTCAATTACCTAAATAAATGGAGCTAGTCCAGACAGAGTAGAATCTAGTGTAATCTGTTGTGAGGGTTACAATGATGGTTACACTGATTTGTACTCAACCGTACAACAGAAAAACAAAAACTCGCCTTTCTTTGTGCGATACTCTTGCTCTTTTCAATACCTTCACATAAATGAGACTAGTAGTCAGACACCAGTAGAATCTAATGTAATCTGGTGTTTGAGGGTTACAATAATGTATCACTGATTGTACCCAACCGTAAAACAGAACTCGCCTTGGACCTGTGTGGATTTACAATGTTGCTCTTTCAATACCTACACATAAAGGCGAAACTAGTCAGACAGCAGTAGAAACCTAGGGTAAATTTGGTGTTGAGGGGTACAATAATGTTCTCACTGATTTGTACTACAGTACAACAGAAATCGCCTTGATCTTTGTGCGATCACTCTGTGTGATCTTTCAATAACTCACATAAATGAGAGCTAGTCCAGACACCAGTAGAATCTAATGTAATCTGGTGTTGAGGGTTACATAATAAGTTATCATGATTTGTACCCCAACCGTTACAACAGAACTAGCCTTGGACCTTTGTGTGATTTCACTGTTGCTCTTTCAATACATTAAATAATGAGAGTAGTCCAGGACAGCAGTATAATATAGGTGTGTGTTTCCCTACCTCTTAGTAATCTGGTGGTGAGAGTTGTAATCACTGATATGGACCCAACCGTACAACAGAACTTGCTTTGGACCGTTGTGTGATGTGGCTGTGCTTTTCACTACCTTCAAATAAATGATAGCTTAGTCCAGACAGCAGTAGAAATTAGGGTATGTGTAATATGGTGTGGAGGTACAAGTGACACACGGATATGGGACCCAACCGTCAACGAACATCGCTTTGGACCGTTGGGATGATTTGTATGTTGCTCTTTCAATCCTTCACAGAAAATTAATGAGAGCTATCCAGGGACAGCAGTTTACAAAATAGCGGGATTTTTTAACGTAATTTAGAGGGGCATAAGGGATTATTTCCTAGTATCAGAAAAAATGTTATGGAACACTAACGAGAAGCATTTCAGAGGTTTTTCGGATAAAAAATGTTGCGGGCAGAGCTTCCCTCCTATTCAAAACGCATATTTATTAGCAAGGAGCTATATTTTTTTTTGTATTTCGAAATAACCAGGAAAAAACCTCCTATGTGCATTTTGATGCGCATCTAATCTAATATGTTTTTTTGTTAACAAAAGTCTATTCAATATTAAAGTAATTGCCTTTAGTTTTAATAAAAAATTGAATCAGAAGGAAACATCGTCGCTGGGCAGGGAAAACCTATCATATGTACATTTGATCTATGAATCAAAAGCTTATGTGAAAATGAGCGCTACTTTCAAAAGCTCCTATGTGTATAGCAAACATCAAATCACTGTAATTTAACACATTGTAGGAAGGACCAAACGTTAAGTATATGCAAAAACACGATTTGTTTGAAAATGAGGGCCGCCTACCTAGGGAAATCTCTTAGTCAGTCTTTAAGGTAGTCTCCGCTTCGTCTCAAAAATTTGTAAAAGAGTGAGTTTAAAACCAACTTAAAACGAAATATGTACGGGAATGCACAAATGTTAAGAGGAAATTTGTGCAAAATGCTGATTGCCAGCTACTGATAAAAAATCCGGACTCCATGGTTTTGGTTATTAACCCTATGCTCACTCAAGCTTCCTTTTTCCTACACCTGCAAACTAAACAACATATAAGCTCACTGTTACTCTCAGTAGGAAAATCAATTACTGCTACCATCAATACCATGATGGTCGCTATGTCAATAAGGTAGCTCCTGAATAAAAGTTCAAACACGGGACCAGTAGATGTAAGGCCCGGAAATCAAAAAGAATTGCTGTGTTTGTGTCAACTCTACAAGGAGGGATCAGAACCATTCAATATTTGGAGTTGGTGATGACATCATTAGTGAAAATATTGATTTTTCAGAGAGTAATAGGAAATTACAGGTGACTGGGATATTTTAATGACACTGACTGAAAACAATATTTCACTAAATGATATCACTGTAGTTTTTTTTCTTTTTCTGGCCCTGTTATTGAATGCGAAAATTTCCATAAAGATTTGGAATAGGTTTATCATCTCATTTCCTGGGACCGTAACCACCAAACTTAGCCACGTGTACATCCAGAAGACGGCTCGATCTTTAGCTGGCAGAGTAGGTCACGGAGAATAGCTGAGTAATGTGATACCCCTCTTGATATCTGAAAGACATAGAAAAGACAGACAAGAAGGTAGAACAACTTGTTAAGGATAAGGAAACAGTTATGTAAACATGACTAAATGTTATCGCGTACAGAGGAAGGGGCAAGTTCCAGAAAATAAAAATTCCTGACAATAACCGAAATGGATAGATTGACCATTAAAACAGTTTCACACCACGGAATATTATAATAGCCCACTAAAAGGGCACTTATAGTGTGTAGTATTACATGATCGTGCCGCATTGTAAGAAATCCGTCTTCAAGAAGTTTTCAGCTCGGAAATCGAAGGTGGGAATTAGCCGTTGAGTTACATGACCTCCAACTTCCAAGGTGACCGGATTTACTCCATTGAACTCTTTTGTGGACACAATAGTCTTACGAGACAGTTCCATCAGCCCGTCAAAACCGAACTGTTACCGCATTCCAAAGGATTAGACGAATGGTCAGCAAGAAGTGTTGTGAGAAAAAGCGTATAAAAGTGTGTTCATCTTTAGGATTAAGTAGACGGCAGAACCAGAGACGTTTCAATGAAGACTACGTGTAAATTTAGTACAAAATAATAAACAATAGTAATAAGCATCAATTTACAAGAGTGTTAAAAACTCCTTAATTTGGGTAAATCGTGGACAAGAAGCAAAATTGTCTTTCTTTAGGTTCAAACGGCAATAATCTTTTACGTACACAAAGACAGAATCGGGCCATTTTCGTTTAGGAATGTGAAGTTCATTAACGACAGCTTTACAGCATTGTATATAAAACAGCGACAAAATTGTGCAGGCTGTGTGTGAGCTGCTGTGCGTGACCCAAAATCTGATGATTGGACCCTTGAAAAACCGTTAAAAATACAGGTGTCCCAAAAATGAGAGATTTTGAGGCCACCCAAATATTGTGTAATAACTAGTAATTCATTTATAGAATAGACACTCAATATATTCTTAACTTGTAAATTGGTTGGGTACAGAAGGAATGTCTTAAAAGAGAAACGGAAAAAAGGTTGATTGTGATTTGCTTATAAAACATAGCTGAGTGTCGTATTTGCTCCATACGAACTTAGAAATTTCACAATGGTTGCTAACAAAGAAACCATTCTCAGCCTCAGCTTTATTCAGATGGGGATATGTTTGATGGGAAAGCTTTAAATCTGGGCCAAAATCAGTACGTTTGATTTTATTTTAGGGACACATGATATGTGAAAATCTCTCTTGCACCTTTAAAGCCTCACTGCTGTTGAACTGTATAAAATAAAAAAGAATGCCTGTGCTTTGGTTGATACTAACTTAAAGCCAGACCAGATTAATTAAGCATTTATTTAACGTTTATTTCACATGTAGAACAAAAGGTATGGTTTAACAAATTTAAGGCATTTGCACAGCATTGCAGCAAATTAACGTCCTTTGGGCGTGATATTGCTGTTCTTTTTCTCTGCTGAGGGTTTTTTTAAATTGGTAAAAAAGTGGTTTCCTTAGACTAAGTGGCGTAAACCAGAACCTTTGGAAATAGGTGAGGGCAGAATGGGTGCTGAGGCATTTTTCTGAGGGGCGAATTTGGCTAATTCTCCATAACACTGTACAAACTGGTTAAGTTTATTGGGGGGTAGGGGCTTGGCGGGGGGGGGATGGGTTCTGAGCAGGGGCGCCCAGCAACCCACCCCCTGTTACGCCCTGTACTTATTTCCACTGGGGCCCTCAAGTGAAAACACAAACGATGCAGTCCTGCAAGAAAATGTACAAATACAACATAATAATCAAAATTTAAAAATAATTTACAATCAAGAAAAAACATGTATATTGGCACATAATACCATTACTAATAGCAATATTTGATCTTGATCATGTTTGATCAAACCAATACAGGCAACTAAAACAAGTTTTGATTTATAATCTGTTCTTATATGATCACAATAGTGCTGTCCCATTATACAGTTTAGAAGTACTTAGCTCAATTGAAAGATTACCACCTAAGATCACTGGCAACCTGAGTAATAAGCCTGACTAAAAACTAATAACCTACACACTCTAGCCTGCTACGCCATCCCCTGGTTCATATAAGTCACACTGCCAGAAATGTTATGCCTTGTGGTGAAATGGCTTCTTGGCGGCGCTATGCCTCAAAATCGTCTTCTCTATTTGTAACACAGTTGCACAAGGCACTGCAACTGACAACTTTACCGAATCTCGATTTACACTATTTACACATTAGCATGTGTGGATCTTTGCACGTCGGCCCTTTGAATTGATCCGGGTCCGCTTAAATTATGTTTGATCCGTATGGTACACCCGTACTTCTATTCTTAAGTTGTAATTCTGTCGAGAATTTGAATATGAAAGTATTATGCTTCATTTCTTTCTTAGTGCTTGTATTCTATTATTCATTTTGCCAATCAGGCTGCCAATGTAAGGATAGCAACATAATTTGAAACTTGTCCATGGCATCCAAAACAGCAGCGGCAAGATCCTTTACGCGTTGCCTCCATATTTCATGGGAAGCCATTACAGCAGCACAGCACTACTCGCCAGTGCATTGTCCGCAAGGGCATCAATTCATCTACTCGGCAATGCATTAGTGAAGAAATATCAAGATTTTGATCATTTCAAGGCAGTCGCGCTTCGTGGTATGGAACCATTGATGCTGAAGGATTCGCACGAAAGATAGAAGGTGTATTTAGCGATTCAACCAAATGTGACGTGGTCTGGCTTTAATTTACAGATGTCATTGACAAAGTTGATGAGGCCATGAATGTCGTCAACTTTTCTCAAATTCGATTTACAAAGCGGTTGGGGAACTGAAATTTTGATCTTTTAGTGACAATCTATTTTTCCTTGCTACACGCCCGTAGCTCGCTTTTTGAATATACCATTTGTTGCTGTCAATCATCCCGAGAGTATCCCCTTATTTAAGACTGGGAATTTTGGCTTTCCTTCTGAACTTTCGTATGTACCAGAGCTATTAGTGGGAGTGTCACTTACTGATAATATGACCTTCGTGGAACGATTAGAAAACGTTCTGATAAGATTACTAATCGGTTGTTTTTTCCACAACATCTTGTAGCAGACTTCAAAGAAATACAAAAAGAAGTAACGCATAGCGATGACGACCTGACCCCTTAGCGTTATGGAAAGTCCCATCACTCTGGGATCTTTACTCGGTTGAGTTCTTGACTTTTCCTCAGCCTACGATGCCTAATTACGTGAGATCAGTGGAATGGCCCTGCAAGAAGCGCTTCCTTTATAACATGTGGGGAACACACACACACAACCTTCACAACACACACACACACCAAACAACCACACGCGCGCGCGTGCACACACACAACACACATACACTCACCAACAACATACTCATACACACTTATGCGCGCAACACAAATACGAGTGCATACACAAACACACACTACACACATGTGTGTGTCTTTACGTATACACTTGTCGCCTTTTTCTGTTACAAAATTGTGCGTCTATCTCTGTGTTGCGAGTCACGACGAAAGGTCATTCACGAAGGGATGGGCGGCACTTTTAGGGTTTTTTACGAAAGTTCCATAAGCACAAATACCGAAACAAGTTTATAAAAACACATACCACACAAAAAGTTGCAAAATATTATTTACTCCTGTAACTTTAGTAGACATGAATATAATATTTGGGGAAGTGATAAGCCTAAAGGATAGATTAAAATTTTTAATTTAATCTGGATTAGCACAGCTAACACCTACTACATTTCTCGCAAATAAATCAATGGCCACCATTGGGCACGCACAACGCGTAATGATCCGTATTTACGCAGCTCTGTAAATGAGATACCGCCACTACGCGTGTCTTACCCTGTAACGCTGTTGCAACGCGGCAGATAGCTAATACGCTTGCCACCATTCTTCTGCGGCAATTGAGTACTACCGAATCCATAAATCTCACTAGGCCTATACAGGCCTGTCCCTATACCACTATGGAGGCCTACAAAGAACGAATCAACAATTTAGACTAACTGTACACAAAATTCAAAATCAGCAGGCATCATAGTCTTATACAGTGTCCCCTCAGATTTTTTCCCAATGCAGTCCTAAGCCCAGATTTCATGACCCACAGTGATTCAGTAGCCTATCCACGTGGTGACATGTCAGTGAGAGAGCCACGTCAGAAGACTAGGGTAAAGCCCTAAATTACCTATTTGAAAGCCATCACATTGTCACTAATTTGCAGAACATCATGTATGGAAAACAGAATACATAAATGTTTTGGGATTGCCGGCATCAGTCACACCAAGGTATTGATAAAAAAGGCATATTCCAATTGTGCTCTTCAGAGGGGGTGGACCAGAAGTCTCTTCCACAGAAGAACAAGAGCATTACAACTATGATATGAATTTATGTAAAGTAGGGACCTGATACTTGGTGTTAGCATTACCCAATCGGCTTATATCCAATGAGTAATGAAAAATTTACTCGGAATAGTGGAAAATAATAATTGGGACATAACCAATCCATTCACCACTCATGTCTACTAAATGATAAAGTATAATTTTACCAGTGTGAGGATCCAATATTGACAATTTGTGTGGTTGTAAACCTATTTTAGATAATGGATGAAACTAGCTGTAAAATAATGTGGTCACTAGAGACACTCTTCCGCTGGGGACCAGTCCTGGCTTCATAGACGACAACTGAATAAAGTGTGGAAACTAATGTTGCGTGAAGTTCAACTGAATCGAGTGACACATTCTTTACCGTTGTAGCCGGACGTGATTACGGCGGACTAATAATTACTTCTATAACGCTGCTCTCTACTTCTCCCCGTATGATAATAAATGTGGACATATTGTTAATTGAGCTTGTACTTCCGCTGTGATTATTGTATTGACTCTGTAGGGTTTTTAAATTTGGGGGGGAAGGGTGCCAGTGTATCCGTAGACTACTTTTTGTCAGTTTAACGGTGTTTAACTTATAATCTATTTACAATCTATTTAATTTGGGGGCCCCTGATTATTATTCTGAATATTATTATTGTTATTATAGCAACTTGAGAAATTTGTTCAAGGCTCGGGGGATTATGGCGTGATCATTTTCACTTTAGGATCTACGATTGGCTCGTTATCTGATCAGACAACAGAAGCAATAGCCAAGGTCTTCAGTAGATTACCACAGGAGTTTTGTTTGGCGCCATACTGGTGGCCGACCGAAAACCATCCCCCCCCCGGAACACAACACAAATGATAATGAAATGGATTCAAAACAAAATGACTGTTGTTAATATATCTTTAATTTTTAATCTTTTCTTGTCGGCATTGTCGTTGTCGTCGTCGTCCCTCCCCTCCTCCGCCTCCTCCTCCCCCACCACCATCCCACCACCTCGTCATCGTCATCATCATCATCGTCATCATCATTATCGTCATTCTCGCTTATATTATCAATTCATTACAAACTGAATTAACTTAAGAAGGTAAATTTTTAACATAGCTAATTTATCATGAACTTTATAACAGGTCATCCCAAGAGGATCGTCTTTTATCGGTCATGAGCGGTTTGACTGGGGTCTTTGAAGCGTTTGAAGTCTTAAGGTCAGGTTAACTCATTTTAATAACCGCTGATAGCCATCCATGTTGTTTCCGTGGCGAGTAATGTTGTACTACTGAAACGAAAGCATGCGCAAAGTGTCTTAATACCCAAGTTTGATGTTTACATTCGTTGTGCGAACAATACATCAGATTTCACAATTAAAGGTGCATTTCGTGATTCCAGCACCTTCTGTTTTATTCATAGTTCACTAGATATCCTTGAGGAAAGCTTATTCACAAAATTTGAGTTGACTCCGATCTTGCGGTTTTGTGTTATAAGCAATTGCTTGTTTCCCACGTCCCATAGACCACTGTGTTGTAATTTCTGTCCGTTTACGGACAGAAAATACAAAATTAGGAATTTCTTACAGATGCGACAGAATTTGCACCTAAGATTAAGTATACATGGATTACTAAGGCCAATGATTCGGATGATATAAAAATCTCAACATTTTTAGGTAAGTCGGGTACAAGGTTGTGGATCACGAAATGCCCCTTTAAATTCCTTACAGAAGTGATTTGCAAGTACTACATTTGCCACCTCATTGTTGTACCAATCGGAACCTATAGCTCATCACTGTAAACGACCAAATGAAAATAATAGGCGTTAACTGTTAGCTACCATTACAATCTATTGACCATTTTCACCGTGATAATCTATACAAATTCTGTTTATGCTTTTCCCCTATCCATCTGTGTCTGTCGTCTTTCTTATTTCTGTCTTTCAGATATCAAGAGAGGGTATCACATCACTCAGCTATTCTCCGTGACTTACAACCAGCTAAAGATCGAGCTGTATTCTGGATAGAACACGTGCTTAAGTTTGGCGACGAACATCTACGTGCCCACGTATTTGAGCTTAATCTCATCCAGTACTACCTTATAGACGTAGCGGCCATCATGGTATTAATGGTGGTAGCACTGATTTTCGTACTGAGATTAACAATAAGATTATGTTGTAGAGTTTGCAGAGGTAGGAAAATGAAGGTTGAGTGAGCAAGTATGGTTTGTGCGGCTGATTCGTTGACATAAATCGTGGAGCCGGATTTGTTTTCCATTGTTGGCTTGGCTACCAGTAGCTGGCCAATCAGCATTTTACTCTCTTAATTTCTCTTGATATTTGTGACAAGTGTCATTCCTATACGATTTCAGTTTTTAAGTTTTTCAATTTTTGATAAACTGCGATATAGCCTGTAAAGAATGTGTTAAGTTGGGACAGCTTTTTACATGATATATAGGTAAATCTGTTGCTGTTTATACGGTATCAAAACACCTGAAAAAATGAAACTATTTAGACAAATTTCATTGCTGTAGACAAATGTATACCTTTTGTCCGAACAAAGGTAGACAATTATCTACGTCGTACAATTTGTCTGGAAAAAGTAAATATTTGGTATTGTTTGAGATTCTAAGGTGTTTAAAGTAATTTATCATATTTTGTTGGAATAAATCTATTTATATTTTGTAACTATTTTAATGTACTTAAATTAATATTTGGAGTCATATTGCATAATTCACATATCAGTTTGTAAAATAAACGTTTATGATAGCATGCAAATATTTTTTTATTGAAAATAATTACCGCAATTTTGAAAATGATAAAGTATTCGATAAAACGCCTAGTCACTAAGTTTTGGTCGCCTGCTCTACTTTTGATCAGTTAATCTTCAAACTGAATATCGGATTCCAGTCAAATAGAAATCATTTTAAAGTTGAAATTCAACACAATATCTTGCGTATAATTATTATCTCACTTGTCCTAAGGTGGAAAATCGTTTTCATCGCATATTTTTGTCAGCTTAACGTCCCCCTCGAAGAACCATTGCGTTTTCCAACCGATACAAACCGATTGACAAACAAAAATAAACACCACATTGCACTATCCGGTGAAGATTTATAACATTCATTCAGATATCTTAAGTAGCCAGCTCAGTTAACCATTACGCAATCGGAAACGAGCGTCTGTGTTTTTGTGCTGACTGGGAAACAAGAAGCTATCCAGAAGACAAAATATTATTTTAAAGCAATCCTTAACTCCATGTCGTTGCTTTATGCATGAGCATATTATTGTAGCATATTTCCCCTCAAACATTCTAAAACGGCGTTCAAAAGTCTGAGATACCTTGCCGGGTCATTCAGAAATTGAGCAAATTTTCGATCATCTCTGCCCCCCCCCCTTTAAAAAAAAAAGCTAACCATCATCTAGCCCACAAGACATCACTTTCGGTGTGTTTCGTATACAATTCTTATTTGCGGTGATGGGCGGAATGCAATTCCGCACATTGTGGTTGGTGGAACGGCTTCGGGGGCTAGGTTTCCAAAATGTTCAGATGACAAGCGCCAGCTGGGTGCGTGTTGCATGTAAAATATCATGAGTGATTGCTAAGCTATGGATGTTTGAATAATTTAAGGTTATTTTCTTTGTAACAGATCATTTCTTGAGGAGCAACAAGATATACTAGTTTCTATATTAATCAAAGGTTTTTTCTTCTATTTTTCGTTCAGAGCAATTTTATGACAAATAGCATGAATAGCGTGCGGGAATGAAAAGTAAAACGAGAGGCATAATTTGACACGTGCGTTGTAAGACGCCAATCTGGAATTGGCAACTCTGTTATGCGCACGCGTGTTTCATTTTCGAGTTTGGTTTTCATATTTTTGACACCGTTGTAGTGATATGATCTACATAATAGTATGTTTCTCAGTGAAATATAAAGATTGGAATTTATTGGTGGTTATTAAATCGTCCGATTCACCATAACTATTTGAAAAAATGGTATGGTAGCATTAATATCAACTTCGTCATCGTAATTAAGCCGCAAATATATCGCTTTTTTCATATACCCCGCCCAATTCGTGAATGGAATCAACATACAAATAGACAAAAAAAAACACTCAATATTTTTATTTTCCTTTTTCAATTTCCTATTATATTGGCCCATCTCGACTACAAGAGTAATTTGCCATTGGACACACCTGAAAACAGTGCTAACAGGGAAAACGCTACTTTTCTCGATAGATATCATATTGTCGTCTTATTTCATTAGCAAAGTGTTGCAAAATTGGATTTCAAGAGAAGAATCAGTGATTCATACTCCTGGATGTTCAACGTTGAAAAGATAAACACTCAGAAAACTTTAAATGTCTCAAACATCACAGAAATGGACATGAAATTGTTAAGGTTTTTTTGAAAACTGTGCAAAAATATGGAATATGATGTGGACATAATAATTACTACATCATGATTTCTATATATTGAAGAGAAAACTTCGGAAAAAGTTGTAAATTGATAGCCGTCCACTGTTTCCAAGAAAATGTACAAAATTAATAAGTTTTTCAAATTTGGCTAAAAAAGAACAATAGCAAAAATTGAGTTTTACATATATTAAATACGTCCATTTAATGTTTGAAGAGAGAGACTCAAGAACTACAGATTAATAGCCTGTAAACTCTAACGAAATGCAAAAACATTTTTAATAAAAAAAGAAAAATTAAAAAAATATTTTTGATAAATACACAAAACGATCCACATTTAGTGTATTTTATTGATCAGTCAATCATAATTGTTTGTACATGTTTTAAGGAGCTAGCTGGAACACTGCAAATTGATAGCTAGTACACTTTTTATATAATGCAACGATCATTTATGAAAAATCATAATTTTTCACATTGGGTAAAATAAAAAAGTATTTAACAAATTGATCCAAATTGTGGGTACTATATGTTGTCACAGTTAATTCATAATTCTATTATTCTAATTTCTTTCTAACATGCAGTTTATTATTGAATTATGGGTATGTAAACGTCTTCGTTGAAAATTAAAAAAGGTAC
Source organism: Ophioderma brevispina (assembly GCA_023653785.1). Taxonomy (NCBI): domain Eukaryota; kingdom Metazoa; phylum Echinodermata; class Ophiuroidea; order Amphilepidida; family Ophiodermatidae; genus Ophioderma; species Ophioderma brevispina. The sequence goes on along the minus strand of JAMKCH010004656.1, from coordinate 60,278 downwards.
GAATTGTTTCATAAAAATGATGCAAATTAACTCTTTAATTTGCTATAGTAGCTGTCACAAAAGCGGCCCTCGCTTCTCAAACGTATCGTGCGTAAACAAGGAAGTGTGGGTCCGATTGGCTTTTCGAATCAGGTCATAGCCATAACAACAGTGCGTTAATCGGATTGGTTGATTGCGCGTTCGACTTCCCAGCAAGTTGCGTAAAGAGTAAATAGGCCCCGCCCATATCGCTCATTACCTGATCGCGAGCGTATACGCAGTCAAGAGAGGGCCGTTCTTTTGTGACAGCTACTATAATCATGTATATGCAATAGCTGTATTATATCAAGAATATATCCTGAGAAAATGAAGTGTATTTTTGAAGTGCATTTATCGTGTATATATACTGTATTTATTTACTGTTATAAGAGCACACTTTCGCGGTGCCATAGCAAAAATTTAAAAAATACAAGGTTTGACCTTTGACACTTGTTCTCCAAATGACTATTATTTATTAGTATGAACATTTTATTCGATTCGCAATAGCCGCAAAGACTAATTTTCACCTGAACTAAAGGGACACAGTAATTTATTCTCGAGACAGAGAGAAAGCGTATCATTTCCGGGAATGTTATAATGTAAAGTAATCAATGGTTTCTTTTTCAGTAGGAACGCCAACGACGCATATAGCCGTTAAAAGGTCAATTTTTAAGGGTTCGAACTTTGGTGAGCGGCATGAGCACTCGTGGGTACGAGGAACGATATTTTTTCGCGCGGTTTTCATTAGCAATTTTAATTGATTAATTATTAACACAGGAGAGGACCAATTTTTCCCACAGACTCCTGAATAAATCTTAGATATGTATATTTTGTTTATAAATATACAATTTTTCAATCGGCTTTCTCCACAGTCGATATAAGGCAAATTTAGCCATGATCATGCTGTCAACTTCCAGCAGAATTTTGCAATGTTTAGATTTTTCAAGTACCTGCGAATGTGCATCTTATCAAAATGAATGACTCATTTTTAGCATGATGAGATAAAATTATTGGTATATTTCATCTTCTTATCGATGGCAATGACCGTACTTGTTAGAAAAATGCAGTTTGAAAACACGTTGTCAAAAATGATATTTGACAGATAGATTAAATATTGATTAAATTAAATATTAATATTAAAGATTAAATATTGATGTTATACTGTTATTACTATCAATTTATTATTTTTCCTGATCTTATTTGGGTGGGGTCTTAACTGAGGAGTAGGCGAATTTTGCGTGGGACCCTTTTCCCCTTAAACTGCATGTTACGCCATCGCAGACTGAGCACCTTTACCGGTTATTCCTTCACGAAAAAATCAATATGCACACAGTTGAATGGGGTTCATGTTCTTTATTCCGTATTGACGTAATTGATTTGTTTCACAAGAAAGCTTGGGGATTTCAATGCAGTCGTCATTCAGTCATCATCCTTATCTTTTAGAGTGCATTTCTTTCTGTAAAACGATACCATTTCCCAATATAATTATTAACAACTTAACCACCTATTTTTTCCTTCTGAAAGTTTCCAAGAGACACAAATAAAAGCTCGGTTTTCTTCTAGCGGTAACAACATTTCTGCACGAGGTTCGTATCCATACTTGCGTCATGCTTGCGTGTCATTGTCACGCATGCAAACACCTTTCAGGTCGAAAACACCAACATGCGAATGGCCGTCTTAGCATGCCATAATTCACGATTTTTTCAGACAAACTAATGTACATCAAGATCAAACTCTGTCGAATTTTTCGTAGATGGCGAATTCTCATGGGCCTAAATATGTTAAAGAGTTCCAGGGGGAGGTGACAGTTTGTGGCAATTTCTGGAACAAGGATGCTGACATTGTTCATCATTTACCAAACTTGAAAAGCATGTTGTCATCAGCTCACAGACCATTGCTATTGTATATGTGCTAATCCCGGCTAATCAATCGTTCACTTGCCAGATCAATATCTTACTACAAGCCTAAAGTACAATGCCTGAATCCCGGTCTGAATGCTTTTGAATTTTGTCGCAAAACATGCTAGAATTCTGTCAGGGATGTGAACACCTTGCTTTTCTGTCCAGAAATTGCCACAAACTGCCACCTCCCCCTGGAACTCTTCTTGTTTTTACTGTTTTTACAGAATGTAAACATCCAAATTGTTTTCAAACTCGTGGAAGTGATTTCAGTAAGGGTCCTTTTCATTATGTCAATTTTTTTCATGCCATTATGTCCCTTTAAAGGGACATACTGTAGATTTGTGCTGATGTGAAAGTAATCTTAATTTTTACCGATGGATTCATTGCCCATTTGGACGCTGTGAATCGAGTACCTGTATCACTCAGATTTAGTATTCCCTGTTTTTCCTAATCGCCTTTTTCCAAAATTCCAATTGTTCATGTCTGTAATGTTAAACCATCTACAGGGTGACCCAATAAAAACTTTACCCAAAATGAAAGTCATATTTTTCCACTTTCACGATGGATTGATAAGTACACATCAATTGTTTTGGCAACCGGGCTTTTCAAATCTGAAATCATAACATGCAGTTGTGCTAAATACCAGTTTTCTGTCTTGTGTCAGGGTGGGCTTTTCAAATCTAAAATCATACCGTAGCGTGCAGTTGTGCTTAAAGCCAGATATCTTTCTTGAACGAGAACTTTAAACATTCTCGTAGTAATGGCACCTCCATTTACACCACAACAACGAGCCTTCGCGGTTAAGATGTACTACCAAACTGGTAGCATGTAGCTATGCAACGGCAATGGCCAAACATGTTCCCTGGAGTGAGAGTACCAACCAAGCCTGCTATCTGTAACATAAGAAAACTGTTTGAAGCAGAGGGAACTTTGGAAAATGTCAACAAAGGACGAAGCGGATGGCCTAGGAGCGTCAGAACACCTGCGAACATTCAAGCTGTAAAACAGGAGCTTCGCAACAACCCACGCGCAAGCACATAAAGGAGAAATCGTGTCGCAAATGTCTCCAGATCGTCATTTCAGCGCATCGTTAGTGATGACATCAATTGGCATCCATACAAAATTGTGAGACGCCATAATTGGATGCAGGTGATCCTCAACGTAGGCTGGCGTTTTGCAATTGGCTAATCAACAGACCACGGCGCTTCATAAGAGAACTTGTTGTTGATGAGGCCATTTTTCCAATGACTGGCTAAGTGAACTCTCAAAATGTGAGAGAGTATGCGCAAAAAGGGAACCCTCCAAATGATTTTGTCTACGACAGACCTAATGATCGCCAGGACAGTTACAGTTTTTTTAGCAGCTGTTACAGGTAAAAATAACCTAATTGGGTCCGTTGTTATTAAGAAATTGAATGGTGCGAGCCGGTTATCTCAATATCATTAATCAACATTTGGAACCAGAGTTGCGGCGCATTTTTTCAGCAGCAAAGAAATGGAGCAATTCGTCGTGCCTGGTTTCTTTAAGACGGCGCACCAGCACACAGGTCTGTAATGGTTAGAAACGCTTCAGGACTCTTTCCAAATCGGATCATTGGATTAGGGCATGCGGTGGAATGGCCCCCTCGGTCACCGGATCTAACTTCGCTAGATTGTTTTGCTATGGGGTGATGTAAAAGCTAGAGTTTACAATGAGGGTCCCCAAACACATTACTAGAACTACGATGACGGATAATTAGGAGCACGCCGTGTTAAACTTCAAGCCAGTTTCAACACATGCACTCCAGCCTCCAGGGCTACCAAGTGAATCGCAAATCAGGGAGGACATGTGGAAGATAGAAACTAAAGGTAAGACCGTTAACTTGATAAATTGCTTTTGATGTTTCAATTGTGTTCAACCATTCCTTAGAAAAATGATGCTCCGTGGACAAGTCTGTTTTGCTGACTTATTGTTCAGTGGAACAATAAGTCAGCAAAACAGACTTGACCACGGAGCAGTCTGTTTTGCTGACTTATTGTTCAGTGGAACAATAAGTCAGCAAAACAGACTTGACCACGGAGCAGTCTGTTTTGCTGACTTATTGTTCAGTACCATATCTTGAGAACAGTCAACCAAATTAACAAAACCTTCAGGTAAGATGCTCTTACCCATTCTTTATGATAAAATAAAGTCCACAGATATCAAATTACCAAAAGTGGAAACATATCACTTTCATTTTGGATAAAGTTTTTTATTGGGTCACCCTGTATTACTTTACATCTAAAATGAGTAGGAAAATAATATTAGTGGCTTTTTTCCTTTTTTACAAAATGTATTACCCAAATTGTTTTAAAATTTGTGGAAGCGATTTCAGTAAGGTCGATTTCATTATGTCTGAATATTTTGTCATGCGATTATGTCACTTTAAAATGGCGACTGGCACATCCTCAGAAATTATGAAATTTCTTCAATTTTGCTCGCAAATGATAGTCTATGCTATTGGAAAAATAGAGATATAGTTTACACATAAAAATAACATTCCCCAAAACGGACATTAATAGAGCGCTAAAGACATCCAGCTAATTTGTAGGCTAACTTTTAAGTTTGCTGTAACTTTAATCAACAAATGCGTCTATTACATGAATATCATAGACTCGTACTCATTGATATAAAACTACAAAGGTCACGTCCGGTCACACAAATTGAATGCCGTGGGAATCAAATCTGGCGTGTGTTTTCTTGTGTTTAACACCATTTCCGCGTCGTCTGCTGAATTTGTGTCGCCGGCGTCATTAATTATAAAATAGTTCTGTTGACATATAAGCGCGCTGATGTGGGCTTAATAATTTCAGGTGAGGGCTAATGTATATTGAAGCCTTTACAACAAAAATATCAATTTTGACAAATCTAGAGGACGCACTTTTTTTCAAATGTGCCATGGTCTCTTTAAGGATTATTTGCCTTTTTGGACGGTTCCCATTTGCGACGACGTTAAGCGAGCACCTTTACCAATCAGATTTGGTATTCCTATTTTACCTAATCGTCTCTATCCATAAGTTCCACCCAATTTGTTCATGTCTAAAATGTTAAAACACACGTTAGTTCACATCTGAAAGCAAAGTGTGGTGTTGAAAATGATAATATTTGATTTACCGGTCGGGGTAAGCATTAATCCTAACTACCATGCCTGAACACAGCTGTACACTTTGCAGTTATAGTTAGATGCAAGTGTTTTATAAATTCGAATTTATAATTCGACGCTTGGCCATGGGCGCAGCCATTGCAAGACTCCCAGTGAGAAACACCCGGATGAATCGTCACTTAAGCACACTCAAAGACGAGGGGACCGTTGCAAACACCAATTCCCATGATTTGTGCCAATATAAACCATGTCGCCGTGCAAAAATACGATACCGCTGAAAAATCCCATCCTTTGATATAATGTGAAGAACTAAATTTCAAAAATACTTTACGCCAGAGTAGAAAAAGTTATCGAGACGTATGCTTATATTATATCAACCAACTTGATAAAAAACACAAAATTTACTATGAAATTGATCACATTTACCACTTCTCATTGCAATGTACAGGAAGACCACTGTGCTAAAGGTTACCTTCCAGACTTTCTGTCTACAAGCTCTAATGGTGGCGCCCCAGGGGTCCTTTTAGACAAATTTATTCGGATTTATATAATATTTGTACAGTACTGGTTATTGCACTTTCGGCCTTCTTACACTCATATGGCGGTACGGTCCTGGATCCTAATCGTGAACAAGAATCTCAAACATGCACTCTGATATGGGACTCTGGTGTGTAAAACTGATAACTTAATATAATCTGGATTTGAATTCTTTACATAGTAGTAAGTAGGATATTTGTACTTCGCCCTTTGAATCGATTCGACGTTTGATCCCTTATGGCAACACATGCACATGCATTTAGTTTTGATTTTGTCAATAGTCAATTCTGAAAATAATAATGCTCCGTTTCTTTATAAGTTTTTGTATTCTAAGCCTTTGTCAGTTGGGCTGCCAGTGTAACGAGAGCAAAGGATACTCGAAACCAGTCCATGGCATCCAAAACAGCAGCGGCAAAATCCTTTACACGTTGCCTCCATATTTCATGGGAAGCCATTATCCGCAGCTAGCAATGCTCGCCAGTGCATTGTCCGCAAAAGGGCATGAGATTCATCTACTCGGCAATGCATTAGTGAAGGAACATCAAGATTTTGCTAAATTCAATGCAAGTCGTGCTTCATGGTATGAACTCAGTGATCCTGAAGGATTCGCAAGAGAGGTAGAATATGTACTTAGGCGATGCCAAAGGTGGAGCCCGGTCCCGCAGGCCTTATTTCACTTATTACATTGATAAATCTGATGAGTAAAGAATGTCGTCAACTGTTCTCTAATTCTGATTTACTAAAGCAGCTCAAAGCTGAACGTTATGATCTTTTAGTGACGAATATATTTTTCCCTTGTGACGGCCCTCGTAGCTCGCTCTTTGAATATACCATTTGTTTGCTGTCACAACTTCCAGAGAATATCCTTTTTTAAGGCCCGGAAACTTGGCTTTCCTTCTGAACTTTCGTATGTACCTGAGCTGGGAGTGGCACTCACTGATAAAATGACTTTTGTGGAAAGAGTAGAAAACGTTTTGATAAGATTTTTAAATCGGTTTGTGTTTCCGCACATCTTGTTAGCAGACTTCGTAGAAATACAAAGAGAGAAACATATCGATGAAGACACTGACCTCCTTAGCGTTATTGGAAAGGCATCACTCTGGATAAGTTACTCGGATCTGAGTCTTGACTTTCCTCAGCCTACGATGCCTAATTACGTGAGATCAGGTGGAATGGCCCTGCAAAATGCTCTTCCTTTAGAACAGGTGGGAACTGGAATAAGCAACATTATCAAATTAGCGTGAACATGATACGCACAAACGCACATTCACAAAGTGACGTAGGCAACATTGTGGTTATGAGGGGACAAAAGCCCGGTCAGGGAGAAATCGTTCTGAGAGAAGTTTAAATAGAGTCCAAATTGGCTGATTTTGGACAATTCTTCATCCAAATTGTGTGTGTGTTTGATAGGGGACACTAGTCCGAAACCTTCTGATCGGGGACAACACAATGGTCCCCTATCCGTAGGGGTCATGCGTTGTGTGTGTGGTTTTTCATGTTCCCCATCAGTGGTTATGGGCCAGAAAACATACAAATTTGTGTGTTTTCTAGCCCACTCCAAAACGGGGGTCAGGCAATTTTTAGCACTTTTAGACATAGGGGCTACCCCCTGTAGAAGTCCTACGAAGGGGACGTCCCCGGTCGTCAAGTGTCCCCGATCGGAGGTTTTAGGCTAGAAAATGTCCCCGATCGGAGGTGTTTACAATTGTTTACAATTTTATAACAGGTAACTATTTCCGTATACCCTGTCCAATTTTTGTCTGATACGGTTCAGATTTTGAAAATAAATGTTGAACCTGGTCCACCTTGAAAAGCTAAATAAAATGTCTTTCAACTACAAACAACTCTTGGTACTAATCCCGTCTGTTGTTTTTCAAAATATATTACTAAAATATGTTGTCGGTATTGTTTTTTCAACGATCTTTTATCGTCTGTATCGCATTTTCATATACCCATTTTAGAATAGTAACTTGGCCACTCTTAAATATTTCATCTTTAGTGTGTCTGACAAAATCCGTATGGATATCGACGACTAGCTAATTCTGATATGGACCATATGATAGAAAACAACATAGGTAACACAGAAACAAACAACCAGTAACCCTGAGTGTAAACACTGACAGACATTATTGTGAACAGAATACATTGTCAAACAGGTTGAACTTTAATGGTTTAATAATAGTACAAATGGTTATACCATGGGAAGAAAGAGATATGAATGGACCCACAACGACTTCCACAAACCGATTTTAATCTGTTATCCATTCACCCGCACAAAAGGAAGGGATTCAACAGCCACCCTTGATCCCTCTGCCGCAATCGATTGTCGGCGAGCAATCACTACTGTAGAATATTTTGAAAACTCTATGTCCGAACACGTAAAAGTGTAGAAGTATAGATGATGTGAACTATGACGTCACTTTTTGACATTCAGGACGCCCTCTGTTGTATTCTGGCAGCAAAATATTACAGTAGTTTTCTGTGACAGACCACATAAAATCTGGTTATAAATTACTTGCAAATCGTTCCTGATCTAACTTGGTCACAAAATGCAGCTGGTAGCATTAGCTTATTATGCTTGATAAGAAAGTTAGTATTATTTAATTCGAACAAAGTTTACAGCAAAAACATATTCCCCCCATTCAAGGTATAGGTGCTTTTGCCTTCCAGTTTTCTTTCTCTCTTACACCAACAGGGGGCGCCATAAACATAAACAATGTCACATCATCTATATTGCATATTACACATTGTTTTCCGGCTGTCTCCCGTGTGTATTTGTTGTTGTTTGCGTTATATAAGAAGTTAATGTACATCGTTATGCTTTACTGCCCAAGACCTGCCCAGTGTTGACTAAATTTGAAACGTATACAAACAAAAGTATACAAAATCCAAGAACCCACCGGCGGTTTGATCGGTTTCCATGGACACCGCCATATGTTTGAGTATTTACTTCGCAATTGAAGAAACAACCACGACCTGAGAATTTTCTCGAGAGAGAAAATCTGAAAAGGATTATCTTCGGAATGACCGTGAATAACAATTGCAGTTATGGGGCGGCAGATAGATCGTTCAAACGTCAAGTGGGTCGTTGTGGTTCCTTCTTATCTCTTTCTTCCATGGTTATACGGAGTTCGTTTAACCAAAATATATAAAACAAGCGTCTACATACTTTACCAGCATGCTTTGACTTTGTATTCACCAGTCGAACTTGGAACGACTTAAATTGTGGCAACGAAGTATATAGCCTTTGTTCTCAAAACCAATGAAGCAAATCAAATGAAATTTGAACAGTATGCGGAGAAAGGATAGCTTTTACGAATATAATTCAAAACTTATATTAAAAAAAATATTTTGAGAGTATAGCACCACCTAAAGGGATTTCGGGGAAAGGGGAGGGACACGTTTACATACTAAGTCACATTGTATTCAAACCCTTTCTCAAAATCAAATATCCAAAGAAAGTTATTGTTAGTATATTCAGATGTAGTATTTTCTATTACAAAGTTCAACCTGTATGCAAGTGCAGTTGCACAGAAAATAAACAATTATTACTATTATTACTATTATTATTTTATATTACTTTTTTTATTCTAGCAACTTGAAGAATTTGTTCAAGGCTCAGGGGATCATGGTGTGATTATTTTCACTTTGGGATCTATGATTGGCTCTTTGCCTGATGATCAGACAACAGAAGCAATAGCGAAGGTTTTCAGTAGATTACCACAACGAGTTATTTGGCGCCATACTGGTGGCCGACCGAAAAACCTCGGAAACAACACAATGATAATGAAATGGATTAAACAAAATGACTTGTTAGGTATATCTTTATTTCTTATCTTAAATTAAAGTCGACATCAAATCATCATCGTCGTCACGCGTCATCATCGTCATCATTATCGTTATCGTCGTCGTTGTCGTCGTCATGGTCGTCGTCATCATCGTCATAATCGCCCGGCGTCATCGTCAACACTGTCATTATCACCCACATTTTGAATTTATTACAAACAAAATTAGTAAAAAATAAGTATGTTCTATCCAATTTCTATTCATATTTTATTAACAGGTCACCCCAAGGCACGTCTTTATATCGGTCATGGCGGCTTGAATGGTGTCTATGAAGCATTGTATCACGCAGTCCCAATTATTCTAATACCGCAGATGGCACCTGATCAGTGGGATACTGCTTCCCGTGTAGAGTCAAAAGGAATGGGCCTCCATCTTGACTCAAAAACTATCACGGAGGAAACTTTCTATGATGCCGTTACTACGGTGTTGAATGACCCAAGGTGAGACAAGACAAGTACATTTTTGTCAGGGGCAATATATTATTCTGACGTGATGTTCCATTAGTTTAAACATGCATTATTTCTTAGGATTTTTATAGCGATTGAAGTCATTGCAAAAACTAAAAACAAACAAAAACAAAACAATTAAAAAAGAAATAAAAAAAAAAAAAATACGTGACAGAGGTTACAGGATTTGGAAGAACGTAGGTCGGCGGTTGTTTCCTCTGGCACAAAGAGTCCAGGGTTCAAATCGCCGGCCATTTTTTGAACATAAAAGCAAATGTTTGTCAAATTCTGAAATTATCCTTTTGTTAATGCACATGGTTCAGTCACTAAATCACTATCTCATGCACTAATCACTAACTGTGGAAATCCCATTGGAATGGTTTAGCCACTAAATTACTATCTGATGCACTAATCACTAACTGTGGAAATCCCATTGGAATGGTTCAGCCACTAAATTACTATCTGATGCACTAATCACTAACTGTGGAAATCCCATTAGAATGGTTCAGCCACTAAATTACTATCCGATGCACTAATCACTAACTGTTGAAATCCCATTGGAATGGTTCAGCCACTAAATTACTATCCGATGCACTAATCACTAACTGTGGAAAACCCATTGGAATGGTTTAGCCATTAAATTATTACCTGATGCACTAATCATCTACTATGGAAATCCCATTGGAATGGGCGAAAAAAATAGCCTTTAATAACCTGTTATATCTCTGGTTTCCATGGGCAGATTGCAATGAAATTTGCATTGATTATAGACAAAGAGATGTCCCCCGTGAAGTCGAGGTCAGGTTAAGTAGTTTTTGAGAAATTAAAGTTTATCTGTTTGAAAGTTTCTCTTTTTTTGGAGGGGGGGGGGGGCACCCTGTACGTTGACCCAACGTTGGGCCAGCCGAGTTTCGTACATTGGGTGAACATATTTCGCCGTTGGATTAACGTCATTTTTGCCGCTAGCCTTATGTTTGACCAACTTAAATCTTAAATGTTGACGCAACGTTAGGCTAACGTTGATCCAAAATTGACCCAACCATGTTAAAAATACCATCACAAGGCCGATCCGATCTTGAAGCAATGTTGTTCAGATCAGTTTTGTGGTAAACTTTCATTTTTTTCACGATTTTTTAAAGAAGTTATTATTTTAAGAAAATTGTCTTGTCTTGGGCAACCCCGTTTGGTTTTGTCCTGGACGTCGTATTAGGGTCATTCTTCAGTAAGTGTCTACCTACAAGTGTCTACTTTCAAGCATTGTCTGGAAACCGATTTTAAATGCTGGACACTTGTAATGTTATGGCTACTATGAATGGCTTTGAATATCGATTTATCAATGATAAAAATATTCTTTCTTTCAGCTATAATTTGTTTTTTATTTGATGGATTGAGCACTCTTAATTCCAAAGATAGTCACTGTTAATAATACTGTTTACTGTGATGTTATATTACGCCCCACTACTCGTAGTGGTTGAGCACTCTCGACTATTTGGGAAGTACAGACCCATGCTGGAAGTGCCCTGGTCGTGACACCATAAGATGTATGTACTTACATGTTATTTGGTTAAGACACGACCATGTGACATCATCCGTCTGAGGATTGGATACCCAGTGATCGTACGTTGAAACTCAGAGTAACGGTTGCCTTTCCTGAGGTCTATACTTTGAATTTATTTCACGCTCTCCTGTAATGGGATTGAGCACTCTTAATTCCAAAGATAGTCAACTGTAAATAATACTGTGTACTGTGATGCTATACAGTGTGAGTCAATAAAAACCCTACATTCAGGAAAGATTTTTTCTTCAAAGGTTAGACCTTATTTTTGCTTGACAGGAATAAACAGGCTATCAGAAGATTTTATTTGGTGTCTATCGGACTTTGGGTTCAGAAACTATGTCAGTTTTGCGGAGAGACCTATAAATTCTGTTTGGCCGATTTCAGTCATACAATGCGGTGAGACTGACACCGACGTATGTTGTGACCCAGTACGTACGAAAACCCATTACGTACAAATTTGTACGTAATGGGCTCAAGTCTCGTTTTTTGGCAAAATTTTATATTCTCAGCCCAATACGTACGAAAAATAATTTCAGTCTTACAAATGAGGGCGCATCACAAGATCTTGAAAATAAAGTTCTCACTCCCTCTGCAAACTCTCCTCTATTGATTCAGCTTAAAACCACATAACCATTTCGGCCCAATACAACCTTGTCCCTATTTAAACTTAGTCATAAAATGCTTCTTTGGGACCCCTCTGATTTACCCGGAAGTAGTATCGATTTTGATATCAGATGAAAGACCGTATTTTTCTCATTGTCGTCTTGAAATTTGAGCCCTCAAATCCATTTCATTTCCAAGATATAAACAAAAAACCGCCGTTTTAATGGTTAACCATTAATATTAGCACAGTATTGAATAGAGCTTTGCAATATGCATTGTTGCTTCTACCATCAAAACCGCAAGTTTGTTCCCACGGTACTTGATGGGGCGTATGTTTAAGTGTCAGGCTCTCATATCAAGTAGAGAACACAATAGACATAAATCGGAACAAGCACCTTTAAGTATAGGCTAAAACCAAAAATTTGTAAAATTACTTAAATTGCTCAAAACATGCAGTTTTGCGTTGCTCACATATTATATAATAATATAAACATAAAAATTAGTGAAATGGTCATAAATTATTCAAAAATGGAATTTGTACGTATTGGGCCCAAGTGTCAATTTCTGGCAAAATTTCAGCTTCCCCGGTGTAAAGAAATTGAGTGTCCCCCATGAGAGAGTGTCCTAGCTACCATAGCAACGTGTACGTAATAAACCGTGAACTTGTATACGAGACCATTTGGGCACAGTGCTAAACCAAAACGATGCATATAGGCTGTGGGGCATGTCCGTCTATGCTGTGGTTTGTTGTCTCCAGTGGGGGGCTAGGGGAAAACCAAAGTAAATTCATAATATACATTAAAATCATATATTCGTCTGTTCCAACAAAATAAAAAACCTGGGCACATTTTCTTGAAAAAGAACTAAAATGGCACTTCAATTTCAATTTCATTTCCCCAATATCAGTGACTAGTAGTGGATGACACATAGACGCAGCAAACATGAGGTTAAAGATATTCAATAAACGGACCGGTTATGCGGTGTTGTGTAGAAAAACACTTCAGATTCCCTTTCATCTGGCGCGTGACGAGTGAGGACCATTGTTATATTGTCGCGCAGCTGAATCGATTTCAGCTTACCGCTCTCCAATTTAGACTGAGTACTTTTTTCAGGAAAAAAAGACTAACCTTCATTCACAAATAAATAAAATGGAGCGTCTATAGTGTGTTGTTCAATTAAACTTTGGCCTGTTTTCTTCATTTATTCGCAAAGGGAAAAGAAGAAACATGAACAACATCCATGAGAGGATGAGGGGAGAATGGTGCTGGGCAAGCTTTTGACCCTAAAAACTTTGTGCAGAAAACAAAATCCGTAACTTATGCTTAACTTCATTTTTCTATTCAAAGTTTTACCGCGTTTTCAGAAGAAAATTTAGTGTCAACGACCCTATATTCTTATGTACACTGGTTAGTTATGGTGAAAGAGGACGGGTATTTGTTCCTCAACCCGTCGTGGAGGTGGTAAACACCTGGCTATAAACAATGGCCCCATTATACCGGGGTCCATTGTAATATCTTTAGCTCATGGTTTGATGAAATGATAGTCTTACAGATCCATTGGTTCTTGATTTGGGGGAAAAGAAATTGATGGTGACATTGACCTTTTATTTAGTGAAGAAAATGTGCCAGTTTTACTTGTGTGCCGGGAAACAGACAGTACTGTGATGGTAATAAGTTTTTTATTATGAATTTACACGTGGTGTTCCCTTAGCCAATCGAGGGGACACCGAATTTGTTATATCAGTTGGTTATTTGGTCCACCCCCCTTAGTCTATAATAAAACAGCGAACACAATGAAAGATGGGTGGTAGGACACTCAGTCAAGCGGACACGGTAGGATTCTTGGAGATTTGGCCCGAAATCATGCTCCCGGCGCATCATATTTCAAATCGTCTCATAGGGGCGTATTCATTATTATGTGTGAGGCTTTAGTCCGTTAATGTTTAGATTGAAGTATTAACAAAAGAACGACTTCTGCCGGCTCGGATTGCAGGGAGTTGTATGTGGGGCGCTCGTCTTGTTATCTAAAGGTCGTGTGTTCGAATCCTTACTCAGGAACAACAAATTTCTTTATGATTTATTTGTATTTAGAGTTGGAGATAGATGGGAATATAAATACATCAGAGTTGTGGATTGAAGTAGAAAAATATTGAATAGCTCCCTTATGAGCTAATAGACGGTTCATGGTTCCTGACCTGAGCATGAATTTTTACGTATTGGGCAGAGGGGGTGGGGACCAAAATAAATACAAACATTAAACCTTAGTGAAATTGTCCATTAAGTTGCTTCAAAGCTGAAATGTGTACGTTTGGGCCCACCCAGCCCCAAGCCAAGTGTAATTTTTTTGCCAAAATTTCAGGTTCCCCGGCCCAATACGTCGAAAAAAAAAAAAAAATTTGGTCTGGACAAATGAGGGCGCACTGAGAGACTTTTAAAAAAGTCTCAAAAACTCTTCCTCTATCTGATTCAGCTTAAAACCACATAAACCATTTTCGCGGCCAATCACAACCTTGGCTTCCTCTTTTAAACTTAGTCATAATGCTTCTTTGGGACCCGCCTCTGACTTACCCGTAAGTAGTATCGACTTTTGATTCAGTGAAAGACCGTATTTTTCTCATTGTCGTCTTGAAAATTTTTGGCCCTCAAATCCATTTCATTTCCAAGATATAAACAAAAAAAACCAGCCGTTTTAAATGGTTAAACCATGTAATATTAGCACAGTATTGAATCGAGCTTTGCAATATGCCTTGTTGCTTTCTCCCATAAAACCAAAACCGCAGTTTGTTGCCCACGTTACTTGATGGGCTATGTTTAAGTGTCAGGCTCTCATATCAAGTAGAGAACACAATAGACATTAATCGGAACAAGCACTTTAAGTATGGCTAAACCAAAATTTGTAAAATTACTAATTGCTCAAAAACATGCAGTTTTGCGTTGCTCACACAAATATTATATCTAATATAAACATAAAAATAGTGAAATGGTCATAAATTATTCCAAATGAATTTGTACGTATTGGCCTCAAGTGGTCCAATTTTCTGGCAAAATTTCAGCTTCCCCGGTGTAAAGAAATTGAGTGTCCCCCATGAGAGAGTGTCCTAGCTACCATAGCAACATGTACGGATAAACCGTGACCTTGAAGAAGAGACGATTGGGCACCCTGTTCTGAAACAAAACGATGCATATAGGCTGTGGGGCATGTCCTTCTATGCTGTTTTTTTTGTTTGTCATCCAACGGGGGCTGGGGAAAACCCAATGTAAATTCATAATAAATTATTAAATCATTATTCTTTCGTCTGTTCCCACAATAAAACTGGCACATTTTCTTGCAAAGAAATCAAATGTCCACTACTGTCAGATTTCATTTCACCCAATAATCATGACTAGTAGTGATGCCACATAGCCTTAAGCAAACAATGGAGTTAAAGATATTCAATCACACCGGCCCGGTATGCGGTTGTAGAAAAACACGTCAGATTCCTTTTCATCTGGGAGGGCAAGGACCATTGTTTATATTGTCGCGCAGCTCGAATAAGTTCAGCTGTTAACCGCTCTCCAATTTAGACTGAGTCACTTTTTGTTTTCAGGACAAAATACTTACCTCATTCCACAAATAAATAAATATTGAGCTTCTATAGTGCGTGTTTCAATTAACTTTTGGCCATGTTTTTCTCATGTATTTCGAAAAGGAAGAACCACAATGAACAAACATCATGAGAGAATGTTAACGACTTTGTGCAGAACCAACATCCGTAACTTATTGCTTAACTTCAGTTCTATTCAATTTAACCGCCGGAAACGCGTTTTCCGAAGAAATCTTAGTGTCAACGACCTATATTATAATGTACACTTGTAGTTATTGTGAAAAGAGGACGGTAACATTTGTCACTCAACACCGAACGTGGAGGTGGTACAACCTGGCATACAATGGCCTGGCCCCATATACCGGGTCCATTGTAATCTTAGCTCATGGTTTGCTGATTCTATAACCTATCCCTTGTCCTCTTCTGATATTGGGGAAAAGAATTGAGGTGACATTTTATTATATTTTTAAAGAAAATGTCCATTTTATGTTGGCGGGAAAAGACAGTTATGTGATTGTAATACTTTATTATGACTGTACACTTGGTTTTCCCTTAGCTCCTCGATGGACACCAGAATTTGGTTTACAGTTGGTTATGTGGTCTGCACGCCCCTAGTCTAATACAAGGCGAAACACATAACAGATGGGGTAGGTAGGACACTCAATCAAGCGGACACGGTAAGGATTCTTGGAGATTTTGGGTGGCCCGAATCATGCTCTCCAGGAGCATATATTTTTCACTCGTCTCATAAGGTGGGCGCTATTCATTATTCTGTGTGCGCTTTATATATTCCGTTAATGTTTAGATTGAAGTATTACAAAAGACTACTTCCTGCCCGCTCGGATTGCCGTGGCTGTGGCCTGGGCGCTCGTCTTGTTATCTAAGGTGCCGTGTTTCGAATCCTACTTTCCAGGACAAAACTTTTAAGTTTATGATTTTATTTGTTAAATTTTTAGTTTTGAGATTGAAATCATAAACAATCATAGTTGTGGATTGAAGTGAAAAATTTGAAAGCTCCCTTGATGAGATAGAGACTGGGCATTGTTCCTGGAGCATGAATTTGTACGTATTGGGCAGAGGTGACCAAAATACAACATAAACATTAGTGGAAATTGTCATAAGTTGCTCAAATATGAAATGTGTACGTACATTGGGCGCAAGTGTCATTTTTTTTGCAAAAAATTCAGCAGGTTCCCCGGCCCAATACGTAACGAAAAATATTTGGTCTGACAAATGAGGCCGCACTGATAGACTTTTAAAAAGTCCTCAAGTTTTTTTTCATTTACTCAGTCTAAAACGCAATTTCGGCCCCATAACCATTTTCGACCCAAGTAAAGCTTGTCCGTATGTTCAACTGATATGGGGGGGGGGTCTATTGTGGCCTATTATACCTAAGTTAAATCAAATATTCTTTGGGTAAATCACGAAAACAATACCTCAAACCAATTTAACCATAAAGATGACAGCTTTGATAGCCATAAAAAATGCTTGACATTGAATTTGTACTAATTGGGCAAGGGGACCAAAATTGTCCCATACTTAATTCTCGCCAGAAACCACATTTTTCTAATCAAAAATTACATTATTGTGTCAATAATTGCTCAAAACATGCATTTTTGCGTTTGCCCGCATCATATTTTCTAATAAATACAAACAAAAATAGTGAACATGGTAATAAAGTGCTCAAAAATGGAATTTGTACTTATTGTCCCAAGTGGTCATTTTTTGGGGAAAATTACAGCTTTCCTCCCGGCCCATACGTACGAAAAAATATTTTGGTCTGACAAATGAGGGCGCACTGAGAGACTTTTAAAAAAGTCCCAAATCTTTTTCCATTGACTCAGCCCTAAACAAATTCGGCCCCATAAAACCATTTCGAAAACCCAATTAAAGCTTTTTCCGTATTTCAACTTGATAATGGGGGGTGAGTGGGGGGCTATTTTGGGCCTATGATCCTAATTTAAATCAAATATTCTTTGTAAATCAAAACACATTACCTCAAACAAGATTTAAACCAGTAACATAAAAATGAGTTAGAAAGTCATAAATGCTTAAAATTTGAATTTGTACGTATTGGGCAAGGTGACCAAATTGTCCACATTATCATGCTTTGAAGTGTCTGATACGCGATAATACCGGATCCTACGCATGCTTAATGATAAATTGGCGATGATTTGCGCCCAATAGTTAGTGGGCTCGCATGAGTTTTAAGAATATTGGCTCTGACTGCGTCTCGCCCAATATTTTTTGCAACTCATAGCTCTACCAATAAATTGGGGCGAATCACTCCCATTTTATGTACCAATACTTAAAGGTACCATGGCCCGATCGCTAATATCCCTCGTCCCCAGAAGTCCCATATTTTACCGGACGTGGGCCACAATTTTGGTATCAGAAGAAAGCTACTCTTTTTCTCATTTTCCTGTGAAATCTTAGGGATAAGGATAGTTATGGTTCGGACAGTTTCTTTTTAAAATGGCCCCTTTTTTGGTCGACCATATTAATTTACACATACTCTATGGCTTACAAAAATCACGTATTTAGCTCTTACACTATCAAAACGGCTTGAAATATCGGCTCGAAACTTTGCAGATGGAGATTTTGGGGTGAAGGCCATCTATCAAGATGAAATGTCATATTACTTAAATCGGCCCTCCTCTTTAAGTATAGGCTAAAACCCACATTTTTTAAAATTACTTAAAGTGTTACATTGATCAAAAACATGCATTGTTTACGTGCCCACATATATTGTATAATAAGCAGACATCAAAATTAGTGAAATTGTCCATAAAGTTGCTCAAAATATTAAGTTGTACGTATTGGGCCCACGTTCAATTTTTTGCAAAATTTCAGGTCCCGGCCCTAATACGTAAGCAAAAAAATAGTTTGGTCTGACAAATGCGGGCGCACTTGCCTGATAGACCTTAAAAAGTCCCCAAAAGTTGTTTTTGTCGTGTGAACTCAGTCTAAACCAATTCGGCCCCATTAAACCTTTGACCTTGAACTTGTCCGTATTTCAACGTTGTAGGGAGGGGGGAGCTATTTGGGCCATGGATACCTAAGTTAAATCAATCTTCTTTGTAATTCAAAACACAATAACATACCTCAAACCAGATTTAGAATACATAAAAATGATTTAAAAAAGAAAAAAATAAATGCTTAAAAATTTGAATTTTTCGTATTGGGCATAGGTACCAGTATCTAGCTAAAACAACATTTTTGGTTAAACTTACTTACATTGTCACAATTGATCACAACAATGCATTTTTGCGTTGTCCATCTCATACTTTAATGTAACACAAACAAAAAATGATTGAACATGGCATGATTGCTCAAAATGGAATTTGTACGTATTGGCCCAAGTGTTCATTTTTTTTGAAACAATTTCAGTCCCTCGCCCAATCGTACAAAAAAAATATTTTGGTCTGACAAAATGAGGGCGCACTATAGACCTTTAAAAACGTCCCCAAAAGTTGTTTTTATTGACTAAACCCAAATTCGAACTCCATAACCATTTCAGCCACCAATTTAACCTTGTTGTGTACATGTATCGTATGCATTTTTTATAGTACCTAACCTACCATTAGTTTTCGTTCGCTGAATTTGTGGAAAACTGGGGAAAATGCATTCTTACCATAGAAACTTCCACGAAACAGTGTTTTTTAGTTTCAATATTACGAACAATATTTTCACAAGCTCTGATTCATCAACCAAATATTTTTAATTGAACTCTTTCTCTTTTTAATATTATATCGTAATTGTCGTGAACACTTTTGATTGATCTTTTTAAAAAACTGCTCTATTAATCAAATAATATTGAAAATCTCAATCTAAAGAAAGATTTTTCACATCCATCCAAAGTCTGATGGGTTAAGTCCCCTCGAAAGATTGAGTCAGAACTAACAAAGTTGAAGCTTCTCCTTCTAAAATGACTGAAAAGTCCATCTAAAGATTGCAGATTTTCAAATATTTGGTTTGATTCTTTTTCACATCCTTACTAGAAGAATGAACTAACTCATCTATTAAGATCTAATTATTATTTACTCACACATCTCAATCTTTTAGGTTAAAAACTTCTCAATCTGGACTGGATGGTGATAAAAAAAATACACAACTGAGACACAATTACACAAAGCAACAACATTCTTTTTTTCCCCTTTTCTTGCCTTTTTTTCTTTCCCGTACTTGGGGGTCTGGTGGTAAAGAAATACAATCAAAACTGCCCACCAACCCACTACAGTTACTAACTTCATCTGTCTTGGATCCATCCTAAATATGCATTAATTATGCCAATAAATTACATCAGGCATTACAGTTTCATACCAGCGTTAGATATATATTGACCTCCTAAAGTTTACTAGGGAGAGTTTTAGACTGAAACTTCTTAAATTCCATCGAGGATCAAAACTTTAGGAATTAGAAACGCTGCTAATGAAATATGACACAAAAGTTTTCTCTCAATTTTAGCCATTTTGTGTGGATTCTTGCTTTAAGTTTTTCTTGATATCAATACATATTCAAGAATTAATAGGGTTTCCAAACGTTTTTATTGCTTATTGAATCTAGGCTGTCCAGTAATTGTAAAGTGTTGTATCTCCAAAAGCATCATGGCTTTGACATTTTTTTGTTGCTTGAAGGAGAGTATTTGTTGTGGAAATACCTGCAGAGACTGCCATGGCACAGAAATATCCAAAGACAGCACTTATCTGTTCTCTGTGAAAGATGAAAGAAATCTAAGAAGCCATTTCAATTCAATCATCAGTAGCAAATTGAAACGCGTGCCATAAGTAAATCGAATCACAGTAACGTAATGAACTTTAGTGATCATCAACCATCCACTGTTCTCAACAAGCTTTACACAAGAACAAAATGCTTCGGCCCGGTGACATAATTTTCAGGTACACACTGGCATGTTCTTAAGTTCGCGAATTCGGGAACAATTTCATAGGATTTCTATTGGTTTTCCAAAATGCAACGAAAGGGGTAGTTTTCTACTTCGTCAAAATTCACAAATTTTTAAAATGTAAGTTTGATGGCCTGGTCTCGAGATACCTTGCCTTGACGTCATTTGAAGATTGTATTTCCCACTAAAATCACAATTAAAGTAACATAATATTACACTCACGATGTAGGCAGTAAAACAAGTCCCTCAAGCACAATTTTCGTTTTTGTTTGTTTTGTTTTATGGTAGAAAATTGCAGCAAGAACTCTTTTTTTAAGAACATAAAGGACATATAAATTAAACAAAAACAAAACTTGAAAAATTTTGAAATCAAAGCTGGTCAGATAAATGACATCAATTGCCTAAATCAATGGCCAGGTATGATTGTGAGCACTTATAGAAACTTACTGAACCTTATTTCGGTCAAATGATAATTGAGTACTGAATCAATGACCTTTCAAGAGGTACACTTCATTGGGTTAAATTCCAAAATAGTTCATTGGGCGGCCATTTTGAAATCAGCCGCCATCTTGAATTCATGATTACTCGTTTTTCTTTTCTGCTACTGCTGTAATTCATCAAGGTGTTTTTTTAACTCGTCAGCATTGCCAATGTGGGTTTCCTTAAAATTTGTTTCGTCATCTAATCAAGTTCGGCTAAAATGTGGACTTCAGGGATTTCAAGTGGCGGACATCTATTGAAATCTAAGAAAAAATGTCACCATATCTGTGCTATTGACCTAAATGAGCGCTATATACAGTACAGATCATTTTAAATGTTTACTGGACCTTCTTGTGTTAAAAATAATGGATTTATGGTATTTAAGCTCTTAAAAGAATACTTCATACTGTTTAAACTATAGATGGCGGCGGTAGGCCAATAGCGAGCGCTGCATTTTTGGCACTTATCAAGAACTTGTTCACAGGATGGCTTCAATATGTTATCGACATGCCAGTTGTCATGCTTTTAAGGAAAAAGTGCCACAATAATAATTGTGACTTAGGATTGCGGCTAACCGTGCATGCGTTAATCGTTAACCATAGCGGTCATTACGTCCTCTTTGTTGGACATGTTACGTAACCGTTTTGACGTGTAACTTTTCCTGAAATTACATGGTACTATTACTGAAATGACGCTTATTATAACCAATTTATATTATTTTTTTTCATATTCCAATTCAGATTCCTGCATATCATGTAAGTTAAAAATACATGTGACTTTTTGGAAAATAACATGAAAAAAGTTAGTTCGTGTCAATTAAAGCACACTCTCAGTGCTTTGCTCGAAAAGATCAAATATTAGAAACGCTTAAAGTGAAGATAAAACTCTGGAAATTCGCGAAGATATTTTGCCAACTCGAAAATATGACAGCAAACAGCTGTGTTCAAAGATGAATCGTCGTGTCTCCATTCAATTACGTTTTGTACTAAGCGTCCGCCGGACATAATGACTGAACTATTCCGAGTTTGGTCTTTATCAGATGTTCTTTTGTCTTATCATTTGTAGGGGTAGTTAGGTACCTATATTTGTTACAAGACATGACTCAATCATAGATTTTTGAGTGATTTTTTCCGATCTTCTGATAGTGCATTTAAGACGTCTCTACATGTGAATGAAAATTGTACTTCTTGGCCAAAAGGATCCTAAGATGGTGAACTGGCATGGGTTTACTTTTCAAATGCACCTTATATGCCTGGCAGCATCAAGGTGAAAAGTGGCCCTAGATTTCTTACAACCAGGGCCGGAATAATACATTTGCCAATCATAGCTAAAATGATCATTGGGTTGTGAGTTTCCTGAACATGCTCGATGACAAAAATCAACAGTGACTGGCATTTGCATAACCAACATTTTCCAAAATGGCCGCCATTTTAAAGTCCTAGCACTACTATGGTAACTTAGTGTCGGAATGTATGTTATCTGGGTCAAGAGGTTCATATACAATTGCCAGAACTGTCTGAGTCAATGAATTTATATCAAACAGCGTATTTTTTTCAGATGGCGGCCGACATCTGGTCGTCTAGCAAACCATATATTTCTTATTATATATACCTAATGAAGATTATTTTGTGTGTCAAATTGAGTTTGTTTTCTGGGTGCAAGGAGTTCAATAAAACTATTCTCACAACTGTAGGATATATATAAAAGTGCTGTTTATTTGCATCTGTCACATTTTTTCCCAAGATAGCCCATATTCTATATACAAGGACCCAAGAGTGTCATGTACTGCAAATGTCAGTCTTAACTGTGACCTCCGTGATCAATTCTATTAATTCAGATGCTGCTAATTATACCACACGTAATCCTCGAGGATCCTCCTTAGAACTTCTGAGCAATATATTTACATTCATTGTAACAGGGAAATAGATACGACAAATTACATAATAGCATATAATTGGTTAATGAAACATTTAGTGAAATTTAATTTAGTATTTGTTTGTGATACTTAAGTCCACAACATCAAGTAGCCACCAAGGTCACTTTAATGTGGAAACATGAGTTTTGTCATTGGTATGCCCGTTGTGGTCAAGAGAGGGGGTCCATATGCGACACTAACGCATATCTCCGCATGCGTGATGCGACGCGATTTTCTTCGCTCACATGTCAGAAGATGCCGGGATAACAGCTGACCATTACAGAACCTAACTGCCTCGCAGCATTGGGTTTCCGCGCTATAACTCTGCAGCGAGAGAACTGATTTTTAGGGTCCATATGGACCCCCCTCCCCCCCCCCCCCCCCGTGACACACTTAGAATGGTTTTCCATTTTGGAAAATGGCGTCGTGTTGCAATTGCCACCACACTTTAATTTTGGTGTCATCATCTATCGGTCAATTTTTAGCTATGACGACCAATGTTTTTATTCCCGGCCCCTGTACAACACGCCTACACCCTGGGACGGTGCTGAGCTGCGGCTACTACGACGCCCATTTTAACCTTGACCTAATGATAGCTCTTAAATTTCTATCAACTTTTAAAATAACTGTTCAATTTCTAATTTTACGTGACAATTTTGAGTAACATGTTTATTTCAATTTTACCATGTAACATTAAAATAACATGTCATTTTGTTTTATTTTGAGCCTACATGTACGAATCCAGTATCAAACAACCGACATAAAATACATACCAATCACAAAGACTTCCTGTATTTGAATTTGACCAATGATAGCTCGAAAAGTTTTATCACGTACTTTAGAATAGCCATGTTGTTTTCTAAATACACATTTTTTTTTTTTTTTTTTTTTTTTTTTTTTTTTTAAATTACATGTTATTTCATTTTACACTGTACTGATAAAACAAACAATCATTTCTTATTTACGTTTAAGTTTGTGAAGTAACATGGTAATTCTTTAAAAGACATTTTAAAAATTTTACAAAACTGATATTAATGAACATCGTGACATTTCAGAAAGGCACATGTAAGAAATCAGGAAACACAACTACTAACTACACCACCAATCAAAAGGCTTTTTTATTTGAAACTTCCTAATTAACGTGTTGTTTTAACAAAGTATCACGTCATTTCTATTTGGTTATGGGGCCGAATTGGTTTGTAGTGACTTAAGTTTGCGTAGTGCGCCCCCTCATTTTTCAGACAAAATATTTTCGTACGTCTTGGGCGGGTAACCGGAAATTTGCCAATCAATTGATACACCTTGGAGCCAATACGTACAAATTCCATTTTTGAGGCAATTTATGACCATAATTCACCTCATTTTTACTGTTGGTCTATATTATACAATATGATAGTCTGTGCAACGCGCTAAAAATGACTGTTTTTGATCAATTATGACAATTTAAATAATTTTGACAAATGTTTGGGTTTTTAGCCGATACTTAAGATTGTTGACTATTTTGGCCACCCTCCCTGCCCAATACGTTACAAATTCATTTTGAAGCATTTAAGGACTATCTATATTGGGCGGGGAACCTGAAATTTCTGCCAAAAAATTGACCACTACCCTGGCGCCCATAAACATACAAATTCCTTTGAAAGCGTTTAAATAATATTAACCTCATTTTTAATGTCTAACTCGTCTTCTTTGAGGTATATGTGTTTTTTTTTTTTTTTACAAATGAGATTGATTTAATTAGCGTACATAAGGCCCAATTAGTCTCCACCAGCATTTGGAAATAGGAAACGTTTAATTGTGTCGAAATGTTAGCGGGCCTAATAAATTGGTTTTAAGGCTGGGAAGAAATGCAATGACAACCAACTTTTGTTGGGACTTTTCTTTACACGGTTTGCAAGGGCGCCCACATTTGTCAGACCAAAATATTTTTGTTCGTACGTATGGTGATTTGGGGAGAACCTGAATTTTGCGGCGCCAATACTACAAATTCCAATTTTCGAGCATTTATGATCATTTTACCTCATTTTAAATGTTTGTATTCTTATATATTGATGTGGGCAACGTAAAAATGCATGTTTTGGAGGCAATGATGACAATTTTAGTAATTAAAAAAAAAAAACTTTTTATTTTTTTCTCTGCTTTATGCCTAAACTTAGAAGTGGACAATTTTGCGCCACGCTGCTCCCTATACGGTACCAAATTCACAATTTTGAAGCATTTTTAAATGCTTCAAGTCACCTTAAAAACGACTATCTAACTCATTTTTTAGTATACAAATTTTTTTTATTTTTTTTATTTTTTGCTTTTTTTAATTTTGTTATTTTAGACTATCATAGGCCTAATATTATCCCGCCGCCCCCAGATCCAATTTGAAATAGGCGACACGTTTTATATAATGGGTCGAAATGGTTATGGGGCGCCGATAGTTTGAGGCCGAGTCAATGAAAACCTGCCTTTTGTGCGTACTTTTCTAAGTGGCGCGCCCTCCTTTTTTCAGAAAATAATATTTTCGTACTATTGGGCCCGTGTAACCTGAAATTATCTGGCCAAAAATTGACACTTGGGCCCAATACGATACAAATTCCATTTTTGGCAATTTATGAGGATCCCTCTCATATCAATTTTTATGTTTGGATTATTATTATAATAATGATTGGGGCACATCAAAATGCATATTGTTTAGCAATTATGCAATTTTAAGTCATTTTTAAAAAATTTGGTTGCCTAGCCTATACTTAAGCATGTGGGCACATGTGGTCCCTCTGCCCAATAACGTCAATTTCATTTGAAGGCATTGATTATGACTACATTTTTAAAACTCAATTTTTTAAGGTCTAAATTTTTGTTTGAGGTATGTTTTTTTTGATTTAACTTAGGTATCATATGCCAAATAGCCCCCCATATATTTTTTGGGGCCCAAATACCCCCCTCCCTAGCAAGTTGAAATACGACAAGTTTTTATTGGTCGACAATGGTTATGGGAACCGATGGTTTTAAGCTGAGTCAATGAAAAACAACTATTGGAGACTTTTTTTACAGTTCTGCTAAGTTGGCGCCCTCATTATTTCAGAACAAAAATATTTTTCGTACGTATTCGGCCGGGTAACCGGGGACACCTGAATTTGCAAGAAATTGACACCTGTGCGCCCAATATGTACAAAACTGTCCATTTTGGTGAGCAAATGTTTATGACTCACTTCACTCAATTTTATGTTTGTATTAATTATATATATACATGTGGGCCAACGTAAAAATCAATGTTTTATTAGCAATTACGACACATTTAAAAATACCAAATTTTTGGTTTTAGGCTATAACTTAAGCATTCGGGTGCAAATTTGTCACCTCTGGCCCAATACTTACAAATTCAATATGAAGGCATTTTATGCTGCTAACTGATTTTTTTCTGGTCTACAATCTTTGTTTGAGGTATGCGTTTTTTCATTTAAAAACGAAGAATTTGAATTTTGAACTTAGATATAATACGCCCCAATCCAGCCCCGCCCCCCACCCCCCCCCCGCTATACACTGTTTTGTGAAATACGGACACGGTGTATTGGGCCGAATGGTTATGTGGCCGCAATTTTGGTTTCAGGTCTGAATCGAATGAGAAATACAAGCTTTTAAGAGGATTTTTATTAGTTGTTTGAAGTTGCGGCCCCCTCATTTTTTAGACGAAAACAATTTTTCGATAATATTGAGCCCGGGGCACCTGAATACTAACTCCAGAAATTCACACTTGGCCAATACTACAGATCCATTAGTTCCGCAATTTATAACCATATTACACGTCATTCGTTTTACTGTTTAGTAGTTGTGATTAGTATAATATGATAGTGGGCAACGAAAAATGCTGTTTTTTAGCAATTAATGACATCATTTAAGAAATGCGTATGCACTTTTGGGTCACCCCTCCTTGCCCAATAACTACCAATTCTTTATCTTATGCTTACCGAATCTAACTCATTTTTATGGTCTAAATCTTGGTTTGAGGTATAGTTGTGTTTTTGCGTTTACAAAGGAGGTATTGATGTGATTTAGGTATCATAGGCCCAACCCCCCCCCCCCCCCCACTATCGTACGTAATGGGCCGGGGAACCTGAAATTTTGCCCTGAATTGTGACATTTGGGCCCATACGTACACATTACCATTTTTTTCCAGCAATTATTACCATGTTCACTCATTGTTTATGTTTGTATTATAATTATCCATAACGTAAAATGCCCGGTTTTGAGCAATTATGACATTTAAGTAATTGTGACATTTTGAGCCACCACCCGTCTGCCCGCGGATAACGTACAAATTCAATTTTATGAATCATTTTAGACTGGTTTAATAAGGACAATGTTTTATTGGGTCGAAACTGGGTTATGTGGTCGAAACGTGAGTCAATAGAGGGAGAGTTGCAGAGGGACGTCGGAGAAACTTTAATTCCACGATCTTGGATGCGCCCATCATTTTGTCAGACTGAATATTTTTCGTACGTATTGGAGCGCCCGAGAACGATAAAACTTTTGACAAATAAGAGACTTGACAAAGCCACATTACGTACCCATATCTGTACGTACTGGGTTTTTCGTACGTATTGGGGTTCAGCAACACATGATAACCATCCTACCACATTATAAGCAAGACATTCACACTAATGCATTTCAATGTATCTCGATTTCTTCTCCGCCAAACAATCATTTTGAAATAACCACGGTCTCTTTGTGTGCACATAATTAAAGTAAAATATCTTCAACAACTTAAATTACCATGTGTTCATCATAAAGATCAGTTTGTTGAAAATCACTCCTATCAATGTCTCATTTCATGAACCTAAGTGCAATATGCCGCAGCAGATTTTTGTTTTCTAAGGGTAATTATTCTTGCACAAATACAGTATACTCAGCGTCAAGAAATTGGGAGCAAGAACTAAAGCGATGAATGTTTCTTTAAATAAATATGGAATTAAACTTAATAATTTTAGTATCGCCTGTTTTCTTTTTTCAAGCGGAATCAAACTTCTATGGTTTTCACTTTTGCTCCCAGATTTCGTTGTAGGTTAAAACAATCGAATCTTGCTTAACCAAGAGTAAACTGTCGTCTACACCAGCTAGCTGGACTTTCTTATTTGGGAAATGGTAACATTTGCACACTAAGCATTTTTTGGTAATCTCGCGGATATTACTTTTTAAAAATCATTCAAATCATTCCCCACCTTCCTATTGCTTTAAAACTAACTTGTATTAAATTTTTTACTCAATCACTGCTGAAGGCCATGTTACCTCACACTCTATGTAAATCGATCTACTCGTTGTTTTGCTCAAAAATCCGGCCAAACTACAGTGATGTTTTAAACGTCCTCGGCAAAATAGGCTAACCCACTTCCTCCACATGACACCAATAAACGTTTTCTGAAGCCTGTTTATCCTCTTTTTAACCAAAGAAAAAATTTGACACGCAAAAATAATTCGTAACTATTGTAACTTATTTTTCTATTCTGACAAATTAGCATTTTTTCTAGCGTGACTCAGTGTCATATATAAGTGCATGCCTATCACAGTTTGAGGTAGTGTTTTTGATTTAACTTAGGTCTCATGGCCCAAATAGCCCCCATAGAATTTTTTGGGGCCCAAATACCCCTCCCCAACAAGTTGAAATACGGGGACAAGGTTTTAAATTGGGTCGACATGGTTATGGGACGACTGGTTTTCAGGCTGAGTCCATGAAAACAACTTTTGGAG
Source organism: Ophioderma brevispina (assembly GCA_023653785.1). Classification (NCBI taxonomy): domain Eukaryota; kingdom Metazoa; phylum Echinodermata; class Ophiuroidea; order Amphilepidida; family Ophiodermatidae; genus Ophioderma; species Ophioderma brevispina. The sequence continues at coordinate 31,637 of JAMKCH010004656.1, read as the reverse complement.
ACTTTTTTTAAAGTTCTGTAAGTGCGCCCTCATTTTTCAGACACAAATATTTTTCGTACGTATTCGGTCGGCGGCCGGGACCTGGAATTTTGCAAGGAATTGACACTTGAGCCCAATCTGTACAAAATTCCATTTTTTGAGCATTTATGACCATCTTCACCACTAATTTTAAATGTTGTATTTATTATAATAATATAATGTGGGCACGTAAATGCATGTTTTTTAGCATTACGACAATTTAAAAATACAAATTTTTTGGTTTTAAGCCCTATACTTAAGCATGCGGGCAAATTTTGTTCACCTCTGCCCAATACTACAAATTCAATATTGAAGCATTTTTGACTATCTAACTTTTTTTTTATGGTCTAAATCTTGTTTGAGGTATGGGTTTTTCATTTAAAGAAAGATTTTGATTTAAACTTAGAATATGTACGCCCAAATAGCCCCGCCCCCCCCCCCCCCCCCGCAAATATAAAATTTGAAATCGGACAAGGTGTAATTGGGCCGAAATGTTATGGGCCGAATTGGGTTCAGGCTGAATCGATGAAAAACACTTTTATTGGCTTTTTTAATTAAGTTTTGAAAGTGCGGCCCTCATTTTTTTAGACAAAAATATTTTCGTAACAGATACTCTGACCGGGAACCTGAACTAAGCCAGAAATTCACCCTTGGCCCAATACGTACAGATTCCATTAGTGAGCACTTTATAAACCATTTAACTACACGCATTTTTCTTATGTTTGGGTAGTATTATATAATATGATGTGGGCACGGAAAAATGCATGTTTTAGCATTATGACAAGTTAGAATGTAGGGGCAATTTTGGTCACCTCTTTCCAATACGTACAAATTCCATTTTTATGCTTAAAACTAAACCATTTTTATGGTCTAAATCTTGTTTGAGGTATAGTATTGTTTTTGATTTACAAGGAGGTTTGATGTGATTTAGGTATCATAGGGTCCCAACCCCCCCCCACCCCCCCCCCCATATCGTACGTATTGGGCCGGGGAACTGAAATTTTTCCAGAAATTGACATTGGGCCAATACGTACAAATTCCATTTTTCATCAGCAATTTATAATGAACCCATTTTTCACTCATTTTTAGGTTTGTATTATCTATAACATAAAACGTAAAAATGCAGGTTTTGAGCAATTATGACAATTTTAAGTATTGACAATTTGGGCCACCTCTGCCCGCGGATACGTACAAATTCAATTGTGAAGCATTTTATGACTGGTTTAAAATAAGGACAATGTTTATTGGGTCGAAATGGTTATGTGTTCGAAACGTGAGTCAATAGATGGAGAGTTTGCATAGGGAGGGAGAACTTTATTTTCAAGAGCTTGTGATGCGCCCCATTTGTCAGTCTGAAATTATTTTTCGTACTATTGGGCCGATAATAAAATTTTGACAAAATAAGAGACTTAATCCCCATTACGTAAATTTGTACGTATGGGTTTTCGTACTATTTGGGTCACAACAGTGTATACCATAACACATATAGCAAAGACAATTCCCCTAATGCAATTTCAGATGGTAATCGATTTCTTCTCGCCAAAAACATATCATTTTTGAATAAAACGGTTCTATTGTGTAACAATTATAAGTAAAATATCTTCAATCAACAAATTAATTAAACCATGTTCAATCATAAAGAGTCGCTTATTGAAACCCACTCCATATCATGTCTCAGTTGCTGAAATATGATATGCGCAGAGATTTTTGTTTTCTAAGGTAATTTATTTTTGCACAATACAGTATACTCCGCGTCCCATAAATTGGGGGATAAGAAACTAAAGCTGAAATTTTCTGTAAATAAATTGGAATTAAATCTTATAATTTAATATCGCACTGTTTTTTTTTTCAAGCGGAATACAAAACTTTCTATGGTTTCACTTTGGCTCCCAAGTTTCGTTGTAGGTTAAAACCATGAAATCTTGCTTAACCAAAGTAAACTGTCGTCTTACACCAGCTATCTTGACTTTCTTATTTGGGAAATTGAACATTTTACACTAAGCATTTTTTTGTAATCTCCGGGATATTATTTTTATAATCATTCAATCATTCTCCCACCTTCTATTGTTTAAAACTAACTTGGTATTAAATGTTTTTACTCAAATCACTGCTGAAGGCCATGTTACTCTATGTAAACGATGCATCGTTGTTTTGCTCAAAATCGGCCAAACAGGATTTTTAAGTCTCTCGGCAAAATAGGCATAACCTCTTCCTCCAAATGACACCAAATAAACGTTTTCTGAAAGCCTGTTTATCCCTCTTTTTAACCAAAGAAAACATTTGAGCAAAAATAATTCTTAACTATTTAAATTATTTTTTATTCTGAATGTAGATTTTTTTGACTCAGACTGTATATATAAGTGATGCCTTATCACAGTCTGTACACAGCCAAATGAGAATATATACCCGTAGATACCGTTACAATTTATTACCCAGTTTACATGAATTTTTAAAACTCTAAACTAATTCTGTTTCTTATTCTTACTCGTCTGTGTAACTGTCTTTCTTATGTCTTTCAGATATCAAGAGAGGGTATCACATTACTCAGCAATTCTCCGTGACTTACAACCAGCTAAAGATCGAGTTGTCTTCTGGATAGAACATGTGCTTAAGTTTGGCGACGAACATCTACGTGCGCATGTGTTTGAGCTTAATCTCTTCCAGTACTACCTTATAGACGTAGCCGTATTATTCATGTTAATTGCTGCAACAATTGCTCTAGTACTGAGATTTGCATTTCGATTAATTTGTCGATGTTGCGGGGATAATAAGAAGAAGATTGACTAAGTTTACATGGGCTTATTGACGTAGAGACTAATTCGGGTATTGATAGTGGTAGTACTCATGGATTTAGTCCTTGGGCCTTCAGGAAATTTTGACGAAATTGTACCCTGAAATGTGGCAATACCGATATCTTATTAATCCAGTCTCACTGGGGGCCAAAAGTAATCCGTAGCAAAAACATGCTGATAGCATTCTGGAATATGGTAGCTTAGAACAGGTTGGAGTAGGGGGAGGTAAAGGGAGGATACAGAGGTATATTTTAAATGAGCTAATCAAGGTGAAAACACTCCATCTTTTAGGTCGATCATAAGGTTTGCAAAAAAGTATTAGTTTGGCACTATCTACAGTCTGCTGTTTCAAAAACTGCAACAAATATATGAAATTGGGTTTGACAGGGGTCAAAAATGATTTCAGTAAAACCGACACAGTCATTAGGCGTGTGACGTGGTATAATAATTCCTCAGAAACAACATAAAAATCCTCGTAATATAGAAATAGGCCAACAATAAGCAACAATGACAACTGTTATGGACATGCTGCTTTGAAATGCTAAGGCAATTTCTCGATGCAAGTGTCAAAACAGATTTTTTGTGTCTCTCACAGTCATACACAGTTTGAAGCCTGTTTTACGTTAGCATGAATGCTTTATGAAATAAATTATACTTAGAGTTATGCATTTCAAAATGATCTGGGCTAGAAGTTGTAACCGGGCCAAGCAGTAGTCAGCAAGCCTGATATGCATAAATTCTTGTTTTTCGCCATGTCGCCAGCCCAAATCCATATTGTGTCCCTGCTTGTTACAAAAGAGCGCATATCACAGGCAACATGCCCTTTGTATCAGCTCTATTCGCCTAATTATAAAGTGCAAAACACGATAATATTGTATTATTAAGTTTCGTAAGAGTCTCTGAAGCATGTCGCCATATTGCAGCCAGATACGTTACCATAATTCAAATTGATACAAAATTGCTAAAAAATATGGTAGAAGAATGTTACAATATGAAATAAATTAAGCCACATGTTCAATGTTATATTATACATGTTTTGCATAAAAAATCTAGTTTTGAAGTAACAATTTTCAGGCCTGGTAATGAAAGAAATTCCTCATGTTACATTCATCCGCGCGACAGATACTTTACCTACCTCCCGCACGCTCTTGCTAACACCGCTGGGATACATTAAGTCGAATACCACACCATGCTTTAGTATGATGGTAATAACTGTCAGATATAGAGACAAGTCGGTAAAGCATGTTACTTATATTAAGAACGGCACGATTAAAAAAAGGCCGGCCAGATACGTTAACCAGATACGTTACTTTGTGTTTAAACCGGTAGGCAATATACTAAAAATCTGATATTTTTTTAAGATCACCCATGTATTGTTCCGTGTTCTGAAAAGCTTAAAGTTTTGACATTTTTAATAATATTACAGGAATTTAGTAATGTTGATATTTGGTCATTTGGAGACCAAACCTGAACACTTTATCGGAGAATGGCCCTTAAAATGGAACTCGCATCTGAGTGGAGGATGGTGGTACAATTATGTCCGCGAGAGATTTGGAAAGACATGTATTTGGAGATTCATTACAATGGTAATTTATTAATCACAACACTAGACTGGAATCAACAATGATATTTGACAATTATGTTTACTTAGGGCTAAATTCAATGCATTAAATAAAAGCAACAGATATACCGTGTGTGAACTGAGTTTCTCTACCACTCCCTAATTCTGCAGAGGAAACCTCTATGTTTGATGACCGCCCGATTTACGGCTCCTTACGAGAATTGGAAATGAATAGTTTGCACTATCTGTATGTGTAATGTGGCAAAACTATTGGTGACGTTGACTTGTTTGCTCTCTGCTTTGTTTAACCAAACTTTTAAAGTATTCAAAACTATTCATTTTCTCAATCCTATTATCTCTACCAAGAAATTCCATCTCTACTAATAATTTTACATTGATCCCAAATGTGAGCAACTGTAAACGTGACCCCCTGCTGTACCACTGGATTGACACTTTTCCTAGGTTATCAAGTGACTGACAGCGTTCGCTTAGGGAACTTAGCTGTTGCATTATCTAAAATCCAATGCTTGGATGTCTTAAACATTTGAAGTTGACTAAGAAACAATACAATATTCGTCTTGTTCTACCCCGGGGTTTTGAAAAATCTGTCTTCAATTCTAATTATAGAATTTGTTAAATTTCCTTATACTTGGTGTTATGTTTTGGATACAACAGAATGAGCATGCCCAAGAGTTAGCATCATCTGTAATAGTGTTAACTTACCATATCCGGAACCTATGGCAATACTTCGTAGGTTATCAACTGATGTCCCTGCACCAATTTATGTAACGATCTTTGGTCTTGCCAGGATTTATTATGCCAACAGTTTTACTACATGTGTCCCGAGCAAAGACTCCAGCGCTTGCAATATAAATCTGTTTGGCATTGGGGCATGCGGTCGAGACCAGAGTTAGTCAAAGAACGTATCAGATATATTTTGTATGTTTAGATCAGTCGCCTAGTCACATCTGCAACGCTCTCTCTACAATGTGGTTTAAATAAACTACAATGTGGTTTTAAAAAACAAGTGGGAAGGATTCTTGTCCAATTGTAGCGGGTATTCAACAGCCACCATGGGGTTGTTGCGGTAGTTTCATCTAGACTACTAGAAATTGACCGTGAAGTTCATTTGATTTGAAATTATGTCAGAGACTATCCCCAAGTTCTTTAAACAATAACGCCAATAAAATAATAACGTACGAATCTGCTTTCACAGATGGATATTGCTCAAAGACACTATCTGAAATTTCTGATAAAATTGGCTTTGATCTGATAAATAGGCTTACGAAATTTGAAGTTTGAATTATAGGGATCGTTCTCAAATACAACTACAATACAGGCTATGCGGAAAGTTGGGCATTCAGGCTTATGATAGCCTATGTCTTCTTGCCACATAAAGCACCACTCGTTATCTTGATATTCCTTTTTGTGCTATTACAACATCATGTGATTACGAATTCCAAAGAGCAAGAACATTCGGATTTTCCTTAGAGGCATGTATTCCTAAATGTCCCTGTCGCTTAAATACAAAAAAAGTTAATTCGGTTGCGTACAAGAACGTGGATATGGACTGAATGTGACATTCAGGTCTTATTACATTTTGTGCTATATAGAATTCAAGGAAATTCACTTAAGAATTTAACATTGAACCAAGGTCTTTATTGACTGCCACCATGCAAGGTCGAAATTATGATTAAAATATGATTGGTATGATATACACTGGTATGTTTTCTCAAATTAAATGGCATTTGGATAACAAATTTCACATTTGCCCACTATCAGCATCATGGGCAGGGCCTTTCGCTGCATTTTACGTTGAATGCTTCATAGCTACAAAATTTTCTGGTCACTCTATGTTACAATTTGATCAATTGGTGAAATTAGCTTATACTTTGGCGTGAAATTGTTGTTTCCTCTTTGAAAGTTTTAAATTTGAAAGAAACATGGCCAAATTTGCTATACAGTGTGTCAAAAAAGGCAACAATTGGTGCCAGCCGCGATAAGTTTGAACAAAAGCACACGAATACTTGTCTTTTGTTGTAATGTAAGTTAGCTAATATACCTGAAATACTCATAGTGATAGAGTCAATAGTTTTAAAGATATAACCTCAACTATCAAGTAACTCGCAGACCCCATTATACAAAAATGAGGAGCCGGTGTAGAAGTAATTATAGTCCGTTGGATTCACAGTCCACCTACAACGGTAAAGAATAGGGTACTTGATTCACTTGAATCTTCACGCAACATTTCACGCCTTATTCTGTTATCGTCTATGGAACACTGACTTTGGCTCCTGATGGACTATAGTTGCTTTCACAACGGTAACAAAAAGGGTGGCACTGAAGAAGGGAATGTCCAAATATCTTGTAGAGCATTTTCTACTGGATCAAATAACTGCATTTGCATATCTATTATTTAATTGATAACGATAAAACAATATATTGGTGATAAAGTACATTTCAAGACGATATAAGATAAAAAATGACTAAGTCATTTACAAAGTTTACGTTACGTAAAATTATAAATGCGCTGGGTTGCAACTTGCTTGTCACATTCTGAAGTTTATAAAAATAAAACATGTTCTCAGCACAAAAGTCAATAACAATCAGTATATTCATTCCTTCATTCAAATTTGGGTTAAGATAAATCTGTGTGCTGTTGCAAAACGACGATGATTGATTAGCTCTAATCCTATGCTGTCCAATTTGGACGATACGAGGTATTTATTGATCATATATTCCTAATTCCATCTTTAAGTGTGTAAAATGCCCGTTTATTAGCTGTTGTTACCGATTGAAACATTGATTTCGTAATCACAAAATGATTTCAAATTGTACCAACGGTTCTTAATCAAACGTGGCGCATTGGATGCCAAAGTTGAGTGTTTCAAACAAATGTTACCCCGCATAATCCTAGAGTGCGCTCAAGCACTCTGGGGAACAACATCTGTTTTAAAAAACACAATTTTGCATTCAATGCGCCGTGTGTGGTTAAGAACCGCTGGTACAATTTGAAATCACTTTGTGATTATGGATTTTTTTTCCTGTATGTTGCAATACTTTGTCCAGTGTGTGTATGTGCATTTTTTTTTTTAATTAAAAAAGGAAAATGGTGGTTGGACGTAGAGATTTGTATTGATGGTTCTGCACGTAAAAAGTACATTGCCGTATGTGTAGCTACTAACGTCTCAGTTTGGCAAATATGTCATACAGGTTACTTGATTTCTGGGGTCATATCTTAAACTATGGACTCTACCTTTATGAACCTCTCAGGGACATTAGCGAAGAGTCCTATCGTACATTACAACAAAGGAAAAGCATTCACGTGCTTTTGCGCAAATCTTATGACGCCTCGCACCAAGTGTTACGTTTTCTTTTGGAACACACTGCAGATTTTGGCCCCTGAAATGGTTGTTAGGCAACGCAGTGTGTTGAAGAACAATTTCAAGGGTCATTGACACAAGAAAAGAAAAATTAATAGTTGTCCTAATACATGGCAAACACACAGATCGATGTATCACATGACAGTTATTGCACTTACGACCTTCTTGCACACACGTTATGGTCCTGGACCGTTACCCTAGGCAAGAATCTCAAACATGCACTTACGACCTTTGGAGGTCTGCTGTGTGAACTGACCTCTCACTGCATGGTCTTTGTACTTCGCCCTTTGAATTGATCAGACGTTGCCTGTTATGTTTGATCTCTTATGGTAGCACATGTACATCCATTTAGTTTTGATTTTGTCAATAGTCAATTTACGAAGTAATATGCTCCGTTTCTTTATTAGTTTTTGTATCTAAGCCTTTGCCAGTTGGGCGGCCAGTGTAGCGACATCAAAGGATACTCAAAACCTGCCCATGGCATCCAAAGCAGCAGCAGGAAAATCCTTCAAGCTATGCCTCCATTTTTCTTGGGAAGCCATTATCCTCAGCTAGCAATGCTCGCCAGTGGATTGTCCGAAAAGGGCATCAGATTCATCTGCTCGGCAATGCATTAGTGAAGGAGTATCAAGATTATGCTGCTTTCAATGCAAGTCGTGCTTCGTGGTTTGAACTTAGTGACGCTGAAGGATTCGCAAGAGAGATACAAGGTGTACTTAGCGATGGTTCCAAAACTGGAGGCGGTCCCGGCTTTTATATTTCACTTCTTGCATTGACAAAGCTTATGAGCAAAGAATGTCGTCAACTATTCTCAAATTCCCGATTTACTGAGTCGACTACAAAGAGAAAATTATGATCTTTTAGTGACGAATATCCCTTTTTTATCCTTGGGACGACGCCCTCGTGGCTCGTTTTCTGAATAGACCGTTTTGTTGCTGTAACAACATCCAGAGAGTACCCTTATTTTAGGACCGGATATTTTGGCTTTCCTTCTGACTTTCGTAGTACCTAACTATTAATGGGAGTAGGACTCACTGATAATATGAACCTTCGTGGAAGAGTAGGAACCGTTTTTGCTAAGAGTACTAAATCGGTTTGTTCTTTCGCACATCGTGTGCAGACTCAAAGAAATACAAAGAAGAACCATATCGATGAAGACACTGACCTCCTTAGCGTTATTGGAAAGGCATCCCACTCGGATAAGTTGCTCGGATCTGAGTCCTTGACTTTCCTCAGCCTACGATGCCTAATTATGTGAGATCAGGCGGAATGGCCCTGCAAGAAAGCCCCTTTCCTTTGGATGAGGTTGGAACTACACACCCACAAACACACACATACACTCTATTATATATATTATATATAATCAGTATCGTATATTACGAAGATAAAACTATGTTGCCAAACCAATTAATATTTTGTTGTTGTTATCTTAGCACTTGAGAATTTGGCAAGGCTCATTGTTCATCAGGTGTAATCATTTTTGCCTTTGGGATCTATTATGGCTCGTTGCCTGATGATCGACACCATAAGCAATAGCCAAGGTCTTCAGTAGATTACCACAACGAGTTATTTGGCGCCATACTGGTGACCGACCGAAAAACCTCGGAAACAAACACAATGATTAATGAATGGATTTAAACAAAATGACTTGTTAGGTATAACTTCTTTTAATGAGTCATCATCACTCATCATCTGATCTCATCATCATCAATCATCATCATCGGGTCGTGTCGTCGTTCATCCCCTCGTCGTTCGTCCCCACCCCCCCCCCCGTTGGTCATGTAGTCATCTTCATCGTCTCAACGTCATTATCCCACATTAATCATTGATTAACAACAAATTGATTAAAAAAAATAAGGTAATTCCCATTATGCCATGAATTTTATGCATATTTTATTACAGGGGTCACCCCCAAGACATGTCTTTTTCTTTCTCGGTCATGGCGGCTTGAATGGTGTCTATGAAGCATTGTACCACGCAGTGGCCATTGATTCATAACGCATATGGTCACTCGATCATGGGATACTGTCATCCGTGTAACGTCGAAAGGAATGGGCCTCCTCTTAACTCCAAAACTATCACGGAGGAAACCTTCTATGATGCAGTTACTACGGGTTGAATGAACCCAAGGTGAGAACAAAACATTACATTTTGTCTGAGCAATATATTATTCAACTTGCTTTTTCCATTAGTCTAAATAAACATACCTTATTTCTTAAAAATTTCATATCGATTGATAATTGAAAACTAAAAACAAACCAAATAAAAATCCACAAAACAACAAATAAACTAAATCAAGGCAGAGGTTACAAGGATTTGGGAAGAAAGTAGTTCGGTGGTTTGTTTCTCTTGCACAAAGACGCCATGGTTCAAATCGCCTATTCCAATGGATCTATTCATTACGTTCGATTTCAAATTAAGTGAGACTTCATGCATATTTCGATAGGGGATATTGATACGGGGTTCAATCCCTTGCCAAGCGGCGACTAGACCTGTGTTGCAATTACAAAAACTATTGTTTCCATGTACAAAGCTCACTGTACAGAACGGGATATTGAAACTGATGCATTCAGTTTCTACAATGGTCTGTTAATGATGAAGGACTAATGCCATGGTTGGCCTGGATTCAAAATCTGCTTTTGCTCTAATCTCTTAAGACAAATTGGCCCATTTTTGATGTCCAATAAAAACTTAATTGTGTATGTTCTTCATTGATCAAGAAGTATGATTTTCTCCATGTCATGATAAGGAGATATTTTTGATGGCAAAGTTATGTTAATGTTCAAATGACACCATTTAATTAATGTAATTGCTGTGTTTTTCATCCTGATACTCAATTGAACATCCAAGCTATCTTAGATGTTGAAATAAACCTACCTGTGGCCATTACATAATTCCTCTTCCTCTCACGGTGAATGCCCAGACCTACAACGTTTTATGAGGTCCTCACCGTTATTTTGAATCTACTTAACCATAAATCCGGATGGAGACTTCTGGGCCAACCGAGGTTTGGTAATCTGTGTTGCACAACTCTTTTTCCCGGGGGGGGGGGGGGGCAACCCCTTTACTTGACCCAATATTGGGCCAACCGATTTTTGTACATTTTGGGTTGGCTTCAACGTCATTTTTTTGGCCACTGGTCCCGATGTTTTGGGACTAAACTCATATCTTCATCCGACCCAACGTGGTGCTAACATTGATCCAAATTGACCCAATCGTGTTAAAGATACCATCACAAGGCCGATCCATCTTGATAGCAATTTCTAATTTTTTTTCTCGCACGATTTCAACAGAAATTATTATTTTAAAAAATGTCTTGTCTTGTGCAAACCCTTTTGTTTTTTTTTCCGACGGCCGTATTTGGGTCATTCTTCCAGTAAGTGTCACTTTAAGTGTTAACCTTCTTCATTGTCTGTAAAACGGATTTTAACTTTGGATTGAAAGAAAGGTGCAACGAGAGATTTCAAGTCATCCATATTTCTGTGATATGTAGAGATTTCAAAAGGATTAGACACTCAGTAGATTTCCTACCTTTTATTTGGCTACAGAAATAACTTAAAATGAAAACAAAGTGTGATTTGTATATGCTTATATTTCAATAGAAATAGGATAGGATAGTTCAGGAGTATGGTACAGGCCTCGATTTTTTTAACTATTGATGATAAAATCAATAGATACGATCCCGGCCTAGAAATAGACGGACAGCAGATTGCTTATATCCACAGTCAACCCATGCGATTCCTCTGGAAGTTGGTCTATAACGGCCTGAATTGACAATAACATCAGAGACATGGGAAGCACAAAACTGACAGAAATACTTCCAACAACCAATGCAAGTCCACTGAGTGGGCTTATGAAACTACGGATATACAATAATGCTATTGTACCCAAACTGAATAGAGTTCACCATCTATAACTTCCCAATTTCCAACATCGAATGTCTGGAAGCTACTTACACCAAAAGCAGGAAACACTAAGTTCTGCAACTGAAAAAGTTCACCACTTCAGTCAAATGTATGCAAGTAACTAAGTACCATCTAAACAAACACTCTAAAGATGGAAGTACACAGACACTCTACAGAAAAGTAAAAAGACAAAGCCAGATGGAATGGTGTAAAAGAATTAGAACAGAAAGACGGCATCTAATTCTGAATGAAACGGCCAGAGGTCAGACGGACAGAGCAGTTCTTGGTTACAAAACGAACCAAAAGCTGATCAGAGACATGAGTCGTCAAGAACAAAGGAAATGTTGGTCTACCTTTATGGATATGCGAAACAAGGGCAGTGGTTGAATTCAGAGTTTATCATGCAGGTCGACACCTCCTGGAAGAAGCTTTTGTATGTCTGGGCGCCAGAGCTGCTGCCTTTCCACATCAACGCAACTCATTATCAACTTCCCTTCCCTGCCAAACTGAAGTTGTGGGCCAAGACCAACGTAGGACTCTGCCAATTATGTCATCATTTTTATTGCAGACTGTTCCACATCCTCAATGGTTGTAGCTGTTAATTACAAAGCGGAAGATACAACTGGCGCCATGATCAAACACTAAATTCAATACCGTACGTCGTAGAGGCAAACCAGAAAAAAAAAAATCATCACACTCGAGAAACTTAACTCCATCTATACAATAACCTTTCGCACAGCTGATGGTACAACCTATCGATATCCAGTCTTACCAATGCCAAAGACAACGCCAAACAGCATTCTGAAGAAGGCCAGAGACGGGATATTCCTGATGGACGAAGAACACAAACAATTAGAGACCAGATATCACCATCTTTTCTACCAAAAAAAAGAAGGTGATCCTCATAGAGCTGAATTGCAAATACCAAGATCTAGTGGCTGACTGTGAAAACAGAGGATGGTCTACATGCTACTTTCCAATAGAAGTAGAAAGCAGAGGTTTCTGAAATACATCAATCAAGAAATGCCTTGCATCACTGGGCATTCCTAAAGGAAAGAGGAAGGTTATAGCTGATACAGCAGCAAAAAATTGCACTCAGAGCGAACTATGTCATCTGGTTCAGCAGAAGCTCAAATGCATTCAGACAGAAGGAGCTACGAGCAACTCCAGCAATATGCTTTGAGGGAAGTGAGATGGTTGATCGCTCACAAAACCAGGGTTAAGTCTGGACCAAAGTCCAGAGACCTCAGACACACTAATCTAGATAAAGAGATACTGCATAAGGTTAAAGCAATATTAGCACATTTTTTTGAAGAGCGCCCCCAATTTTTCAAAAAGATTTTTACACGGTTGCATTGGTAACTGGCTAGTAAACTATACCTGTGAATGGTTAAGCTCGAAAATGTCTGTATGTCGCAAACGAAGGAATTTTGTAATTAGAATAATTATTATCGGGGATCCCGATAATAATCGAACGGCTGCTGGAAACGGCCTTCCAATGTGAAATAGCCGGGAAATAGCACCATGTACGTGTCTACGCTCATCCATTAGTTGTTTTATTGTTTCAGGCGAGTCAAGTTAGAGGTTATTTTCTCGAGGTGGCACTATTTCATCATGGACGGACATAAACGTAGCATTTCCAGCTCTGCGGTTAAGTCCAACCTGGGATCCCAATTCTAATTACAAAATCGCTTATTTTATGATAAATACGCATTTCTTAGCATTCTCATTCGCAGGTATAGTTTTCTAGACAATTACCAACGTAACTGTGTCAAAATATCAACTTTTGAAAATTGGGGCGCTCTTCAAAAAATGTGTCATTATTGCACAGAGAAATATATACCAGGAGTGCTTAACTTAAAACGGATAAAAGTAGGTTTCGAAGGTGACAGCTATGGAAAATGCTAATAGTATTACGTCTTGATAAAACATCAAGGCTACATAAACCATGTACAGTTGTAGAAAGCAGAAGAGTCAACTAAATATACTGCAACCTATTGGCAACAGCATGAAAGGAGCGTAATATACATAAAAACAAAATGTAAAACAAAATGTAATCAAGTCTTTTAAACTTGTTTATTACATAACTCCCTTAGGGTTGAACACTTTTCCATTGGATGGTTTTATCATCACTTTCATTACTATATACATGTCGTCGCTGGGCGGGAAAACCTCATATATGTAACTCCAGAGGTCCAATGCAAAACCACATATGTAAAAAGTGGGCCCCAGTGCTAAAACCTCATATGTGCATTTTGGTCACATCGGGTTCTAGTTTGAATTTCAAGCCAAATATGATAGTAAATCATATGGCAGTTTATTTCAGAATCTGCAGTAAATAATTATTTAAATATATTGGAAAACTTTGATTAAACAACTTAATGATCTTGTTGTCCAGGGGGATATGTTACGAGTTCCCCTTCTTGAAAAATCTGATTACATCTGGAAGTCCTTTATTTTTGACATGCCAAAAGATATGAAGTTTATGATCAATTCCTCTGTGGATACTCTCCCAACTAAAAAGTGAAGTGTTTCTAAAAGAAACACTGCACCATATGTTAAACAATTTAAACAACTGTTATGTTGGAGCAGGGCCGTTATGCATGGCGTCATAACTCTGCTCTTCGTATCATCCTTGACATTCTTCAAGAAATCAGCGATTCCTCTTTGACCTTTTACTGCGATCTTGCCGGTGCGACCGAAATTGCGGAGACCACTATCACCCCCCCCCCGATATTCTGACAACCCAGCAGAGACCGGACTTGGTCCTTATCAATCGTTATTTATACCCATCGTCATTATTGAACTAACCATCTCTTTTGATCAAAATATTCTCAACGCCCATGACCGCAAGATCAATAGCTATTCTAGTCTGATCTTGGATCTACAGAAGAGTTCGGCGTCAAAACTCTGTAGTTTTGACGCCGAACTCTTCTGTATTGAAGTCGGTAGTCGCGGGTTGATATCAGAAGGCAATAAGTGCAATATTCATAATATTTTCACTCAAATCACTCCTGGTAGAAAACCAATGAGTAATAAGAGCAACAAATTCTTATGCAATCTGAGCAAAATAATGTACAAGATTGTATATCAAACAAACCACAAGAGTAATGTAATCAATATTGCCGTGGAGTAAATGCTTTCACAACATGTTTCAGGCATCGCCCTTCGTGAGGCGAATGAGAGTGATGCTAACAATAAGATGCGGGTGGTATATGTAGCTGAAACCCGGACGTGAGAGAAATACGCGACATAAAAAATAAACACAGATGTTTGGGAAAGCGCGATGGAAAAGAATACTACGGAAAACGTTTAGGACCACCAAATGAAAGTTACAAGAACTACGAATTTTGCAGATGACTGTATCTTGAACGTGCTGAAACTAACATTGAGTCCTTGAGGATGCAATGTTCCGAGTTTATGAATGATCCATTGTTCAGTTTCTTTCCTCGACTGATCGGAACCAAAACAAAGGAAGACGGCAGTGATTTTCCCGACATTGGTAGTCACACTCTGACAGAACAGCCGGCTGTACCAAATGATTTTCCTGTAGCGTTTTCTTTTCTGGTTCTTGGCTTCAGGTTTAAATCGGTTTGGGGGAGAGAATTTAAGTTGTTGGTTATGGACGCTTTTGTTGAGGGTTTGTTGGTATAATGGTGCAGCGCGGTTGAATGATTCTTGATGATAGTTCGGAGAGACGTTTGTTGATGGCTACAGGGATATTCTTGATGATTTTTGGTGGGTGGTTAGATTTCTTATGGCCATATAGAGGTATGTTGTTAGGTTTGCTGTAAGGCGCATATTTGGCGCTATAGACAAGTTGAGAGTAACGTTTTTTATTTGCTTCAATGGTGATTTTTAGGCCATACCTTTTAAATATGTCACACTAGTCCTTCTTGATGAGTTCTACTTCATGTGGCGGTGCTGCAGTTACGCCAAGACCGTCGTCTCTGTAGAGGCCGAAGGTGTGACATGTTTTTGCTGATTTCGTGTAATGGAAAGAGCCAACTAGTTGGCAGGATTCAGTCCCGTCGTAGCTGCCCGCGGTGATGTCAAATAGGGTGTGGGATGTTTTCTTGCCCCACGGTTCGCCTGAGTTGAACAAGCAAGATTTCTTGGCGTGCATGATGATTTGTCTCTCTTCGCTGGAAATGTTGTTGTAGATGGAAGCGAGATCTAGGGCAGCATTTAGAAGTTCGGTTGAAACGACTGCCGACTACGTCAAATGCAATAAAAGAGCATTTCAATTTCATTATTTATACGGTCTAAGATCTGCTTGCTACTTTTGCCGATTTCGGATTTATATAGCAGGGTTGATGAAACGGCACTTGGGGTTAATAGGAAAGTTTGGTTTATGATCTTTAAGAATGATGAACGCGAGCAGAGGTGTTGATTCTGTCGTCGGGGTCTAGCTTCTTGACCAATGTCTTTGGCCTCTGGATCTATAGACGAAATTTCATTTGTGATATTCTTGTGCAGAGGTTCTTTGTAAGCTGGAGGATCCATTTGGTAAAAAGTTGCTGGATTTGTCGGCTGCAACGAAGAGCTTGTCAGGTTTCTTGATAGTCTTGCGGATGTCTGATGTCAGCTGTTTCTGGAATCGGCAATTGGTGTTTCGGTCATGTTGAGCAGCCTGTTTTCAAAGTTTGACATTCAGGAATAACAGGTGAAGTCTTCCTTGAGTTGAATCCAAAGATTTATTTTTCTTCGGTCTTTTGGTCAGGGTTTAATAGGTAGAAGAAGCTTTCCATCTCATTCTTCTGCAAAGATGATCAGTTTTTGCGATGAGCATTTTGCTATAGTCTTCATTCGATGGTATTGGTATGTTCTTTGGTGAGTAATCAAAACTTGTTGCTTCCATGACAATAGTTGCAGAGAGTGCTCGACAATGAAGGAGCGTTAAAAATACAAGAAATGATGAAAGTTCTGCAAATACTGTTACAATAGTGCTCGATGGTAAATGTATTTTACCGCGATCGCGCTTATGCGCCACGCCGTGCGAGCTCACACCCGCTCTACGCATACCGCCCATTGCGCATTCCATCAAAACAAACTGAGCCAGTTCTATCACAATCAAATCGCATTTACGTTGTACGAACAACTTCTTCTTAGCGTGCCCACAAGTCATTAGTAATGGCTTGTGGTGGTGTCAGGATTTATTCGAGTAAGCTGATCCCGGCAGCGTGTATCCATGATACGGACGCTCCTAACATGGCCCACTTTTGAGACTGGGGACTGATTGGGAACAGTTAGGGGCTTACACCCTACTCTTATTAGACACTGACTGCGATGTACATGTAGAGTTGTCTCTCTTTACATGGGACCGACGGCTGAACATCCCCTTTAAAGGACGGGATGCTTTCATGATTCATTTGCCCAATTCTAAGGGAACCATGGAGGAGAGCGGTATTCTGTATTTAATCAAAAGCTCGTATATAGATTAAATCCAGAATCAGGGGCGTATCCAGGATGACATACCCCGGGGGGCAAACTGAGGATGGACTTTTGGCGCCCCTGTGGAAATTGAAAATGGCGCGCCTTCGCACGTCTTGTTGTATATGCATAAACATACATATTTTGTTTTTGAATTTTTTTGAAATTGTGTCGGCAAATGGACAGTTTTGTCTGTGAACGCCCCTGCAAGTGATAAATAACAGTTCCAACTTCAGAACAACTAGCTGTTTTAAATCAACAGACGCCAACTTAACGTCGAAAAAGGCTGAGAACGTGGTCGGACGCAGATTTAGTTGTTCATGAATGAATGCAGCTACATTCTCCTTGATTTTGCGTTAGCGTTAGATTTTTTTTCTAATAATAATAATACAATTTGATTTTCTCTTTATGGGAGCCCTTTCTTTGACTTTTTTCGTACCCTTTTTATCTCTATATTCGTCTTTTTTAGATTTCCCCTTTGCACCCCTTAAACTTTTTTTCAACCCCTTTCCTTCTTTTCTGTTTTTAACACCCTTTTTTATTTCTATATCCCCTTTTCTTGTCAGTTTCAGTTGCTGTTTTCGCGCCCCTTTCCTATTTTTTTCAACCCGTTTCCTTTTTCTTTTCGGTTTTGACGCTCCTTATTATTCCCTTTAAATTCCAATTTCCTTTGCTATTCTTTGCGCCCGTTTCCTTAAACTATTTTAAAACCCTTTTCGTTTTTTTTTTCAGTTTTTGACGCCCTTTATTTTTCGTTTTTTTAATTTATTTTGCTATTTTAGCGCCCCTTTAATTCCTTAAACATTTTTCTCAACCTTTTTTGCTTTTACTTTTGACGCCCCTTATTTTTCTTACTTCTCCTTTCTTTCCACCTTCCTTTGTTCCTTTTTGGCGCCCGCCCCTTTTTAACTTTCTTCTTCTCCGTTTTTCTTTTCTCTTTTTTGCTGCACCTTATCAACATCGCTTTGTTTCTCTACTTCTTTGCTTTCACTATACGTTCTCTTTTCTCATTTTGGTTGCACATTGTTTATTTGGATTTCCGTTTTATAATCCCCATTTTCGCCCTAATTTTGGCGCTTCTTAGCTTTCCCTTACAGTTCCATCCTTTGTAATTGTCCCCTTCCCTTTTCATTCCCCTTTTAGTCGGGTATGTATGGTACATCCCCCGTGCACCCCCCACAGAACTTACCCACACCAACTTTTTTAGGTGCCTTTTAGGGTCCTAAAACACTTTTGGGATGTTAACAGTGAAAAAATCCCGATGCTCTCGAGATATCCAAGATGGCCGCCATGATGGCTGCCAAAATTGGTCAAAATTGAAAAAAAGTAATATAACAGCTAAGTAATACCAATAAAGCACAAATTAAATGGTTAGTTATATTCTTGCAACCCTCCCAAGTTCATTTTTGGTACTCTTGGTTTGCTATATTGCTTCAAATTCAAGTTGGCAGCCAATATGGCCGCCAAAAGTAGCGAAATGTGACAAAGAATCGAATATAGCAGCAAAAAATGTTGATTGAATAGAATAAATTGAAATGCTCAGAAATTGTTTAATGCCATAGAAACTATTTAAGCATGCCTTGTGTTCTGTGTTTAATGCACTAAATTTTCAGAGGAAAAGTCATGCATTATTGGCTGAAACAATACAAGTGGTAAAATGGATAATAGTAATCCTATGAATTGGATTTTCCCACCGCTTAACACACACACTTGGAATAAAGAAATACCAATTTTGATGGCAATACGGGTCCTTCTGGCCAAACTGGTTCGATAAAGTCTCCACATTGTGTCCAACGATGTTCTGTAGGAGGCAACATATCCTGAATCTGACCTATTCGATTGCGCTATCCTGTAATCTGCATGCTTGCTGTGAGCAGGCAGAGACACACTTGGTTAAATATAAATAAAAAGAGATACCATTTTGTTACAAATATGGAGGTATCTCAAATAAAGCAAAAAATGTGTAACTATAGCATTGCCAAGCGCTTGAACACCACAATATTGGTAATATACAGGGTGAGTCAGAAAAAAAGTACAACCAAATGAGGGATTTTTTGTGAAGAAACTTTAACGAAATTTACCAAATTAATTGCGCTGTGTTTAATAGCCTGTTTAATCAGCTCACAATCATTTAAATTTTAAATCGCCAAGCCCATTCAAAAAGGCTAAGTTATTTTGATGAAGATATGAGATATTTCAGCCCCGAACAAATTGCACACTAACCGTATACACATGAGACTCATTTCTAAGCAGCGTGAAGGCTTCAAAGTAGATTAGTCGGTTGATTTCTTTGGCGGCGTATTCAAACGCTCGAATGACAAGTGCTGAATGATAATGTTGAATAGTAAATATTGAAAATTAACAGGAGATAGATAAATGGAACATTTAATGCTTTATCTGTTAAGCAGCCCTAAACATGGAAGTTTTAATACATGGAAATCCAGCAAGTTAAAAGAATGCTGCAAATTGTTGCTTCAAGTCCAAAAATTGATTTTCATTAAATATTATTTTGATATCTGGTTTCATTTTACATTCTTACCAAGCGATGTAAATAGACATGGTGGGTGTGCCGCTGAAGGTGCAGAGCTCTTCCAGGGTGTAGTAGCAGAGCGGGTACCCTAGTGGGCTGGAGTGATGCCACTCAGCACGACGTTGCACAGTACTGGTCAGCGTGGGGCCTCGAGGTGTGGACAACTAAAGGTGGTTTTTGTGGCAAAATGACAGTAGTACTAGCGTCAGCAATAATTTTTGCGTATGGTTTGGGTTGTGTTTGAGGCAGATTCCGCCTATATGAGGTGTTGGCCTTGAAGCTGTTTGATCGAGTCAGAGGCGCTTAGTGAAACAGAATGTGAAGTCCCAAGCCTGTGCGGATGGTTTGGTTGTTAGCCATGGATGCTTAGAAATTTAGAAAATTGGCGAGATTTGAAATCAATTTGAGTGTTGTGAAATGGATCCCTGTACGTTATGACTTATTGGTCGTATTATTTGTGGTATTGTAGAGACGGGCAGTGGCCTCTTGTGTCTAGTAATGGCATTGTATGCGGTGTTACGCTGGGTATGTGATGTATATACTTGCTCTCTTGCCTGCTCCACTGATTATTTTCCTTTGCTGTGGAGCACCGCATTTGATTGGTTTGGTCAAGGGCCTTCAGTGGACAAGAATTGGACTGTTCCGGTCTTGGTGACTATGACAGCGACTAAATCCCATGTCCGTGATAACCTAAGCGGCAGACAATCGTTCTATAAAATGCCTATAGGTTATAAGTTTATTTATTTTATTTATTTTATTTATAATTATCTTTACCCAGGGTAGCCCGATTCAGCTGACCGCTGATCTAACACGGGGCCCTGCACATCATTGCACATATGATAATATACAAAATTAAAATACATCCAAATACAATAGTTGCACATGAGATAATACACAAAATTAAAATACACCCAAATACAAAATACATTATTTGCACATATGATGATTAACAAAATTAAAATACGTCCGAATATATTAATTGCACATAAGATAAAATACAAAATTTAAAACACAATTCCCAAAGCAATCGTTTATACGCATATGATAATGCACAATATCAATTAAAATTCACCAAAAAGAGGTAAACAAAGTAGGTTAAAAATAATATATTGGCCTAAGCATATAGCAAAATAATTATACAATATGTGAATAACAATGTGAATAAATGTAGCACACATACATCGACGGTGACATACAATCATATCCACACACACACATACACGCGCGCGCACGCACACAAACATACATGTACACACGCACATACACAATCACACACACACACACGCACATACAAACACATAAACACACACGCACACCTCCCCACACACATACCTGCACACACAAACATTCTCACCCTCACAGCAAATAGATTTTCCAGCAAAACATTCCCACAAAATAGGCCCAATCCCACACAACAAAATTATCAAATGACATATCATAAAGTCTCAAGTAAATAAGGAAACAAGGTATTTATAGCCATTAAACAATAAAAATACACAATGCCAAAACATTAAAATCATTAAATATGTACAAGAAATTTACTGATTAAAATATACATGTTTATAACTTTGTTTAAAAGATTGTAAACTCACAGAATTCCTTACATTAATATCGATATCATTCCATAACTTAACACCACTGTACATAAAATAAGATTATAACATAATATGTCATGGCCATGAGTTAAAGGTGGTAGAGCTAGCTGTCCAGCAGCTGCTTGTCTTGTATGAACATTGTGATTGTCGCGAACGTAGCGGAATTTGTTAATCAGATACTGTGGTGCTAAATGATTCAGGGATTTGTACATCATAAGTGCTTTGAAATAATCATTTCGAACGGTAAGACGCTCCCATCCAAGCTCATTGAACATAAAATCAGATGGTGTCAAATAATTAGCCCCAAGAATAATTCTAGCACATCTTTTATGTAAAACATCAAGTTTAGTACTATCGATTTTATAACGGCCATACCAAGTTACACTACAATAGTCAAAATGAGGTAGTACAAGGGCTTTAAACAAGATATTAAGAGTATCAACGTCTAAGAATGGTTTAAGCCTCCTCATAAGAGCGATTTTGCAAAACACTTTTTGAATAACATTATTTACTTGTTTATGCCAACGAAGTTCATCATCGATCACTACCCCTAAACATTTACAATTTCTTACACGCTCAATATCACAACCATCTAAAACCACATGAAAATCGTTAGCCTGAACATTGTTAAGTTTTGCACTCGTACCAATCAACATAATCTTAGTTTTTTCACTATTAAGAAATAACATATTAGTTTGTAGCCAATCCATAATTGCTTCGAGATCATACTTCATCTTGTTAGAAATATCATCAGCATCAAAACCACTAACAGACAGGGTGGTATCGTCTGCATACATTGAAATTTTGCCATGACTAATTACATTGTTCATACTATTGATAAAAATAATAAATAAAAGTGGCCCTAAGATACTACCTTGAGGCACACCTGTGTTAACGGGTATTGCACTGGAAATTGTGCCCTTAAAAGATACTCGCTGGTTTCTACCAGTTAAGTATGAGTGGAACCATTTAATTGTAATATCTGACGCACCAATGTCGCAAAGCTTACTTAACAAATATTGTGATTGACAGTATCAAAAGCCTTGCAAAGATCAATAAAAGCAACTCCCGTCATTTTACCGGCATTCATATTAATTAACCAATCATCGACCATATTTGTAAGAGCAGTTTGTGTAGAATGACAAGGACGAAACCCAGATTGATATTCAATGATAAGGTTATGATCATTGAGGAATGAGTACATATGCTTATGAACAGCCTTTTCGATTATTTTACTTAAACAAGAAAGAATAGAAATCGGCCGGTAATTGCTGGTATTATTCAGATCGCCACCTTTATGAAGAGGAATAACCTTAGCATCCTTCCATGCATTAGGAAAAACGCCCGTATACAAAGATAAATTCATGATATAAGTTAAACTATGCACAATAGCAGGCCTGGCAAGCTTAAGGATTTTGCAACTTATATCATCAAGACCGGTTGCTTTGTTAGCACTCATACTCAAGATTTCATTGTTAACAAAGTTTTTTGAGATACCTCCAGATTTATAACAAAGTGGTATTTTCTTTTTTATTATCTACCAAGTATGCATTAAAACGGTGGACAATCATTATATAAAATGTCTATAGTTAAACAATTTGCTTTATTTGAGATATCTCTACATTTATAACAAAATGGTATAATTTTTTAATTTGACAACCAAGTGTGTCCCTCTGCTTGCTCACACAAGTGTGGCCATTACAAGGACATGTGCAATGGAATAGGTTAGCTTCAGGATATACTACCTCCTACAGAACATGGTGGACACGATGTGAGACTTTATCGAACGCCATTTTTGTCAAAGACTCGTATTGCATCGAAATTTGTATTTCTTTAGACAAAGTTTAAAGGCAAGTGGAAAATCCAATTCAATATGGAATTATTTTCCTTTACTAGTTGGTATTTTCCAGCCATAAAGACTTTCTCTGGAAATTAGACCATTTTGCTAGCGTCTTGAATTAGTGGATAGAAACAGAACAAAAGTATGATGCTTTATATTAGTTTTCTATGGATTAAACTTAGCGGATCATCTCATTTATTCTTTCATCAAAGTTTGGCTTAATTATTTTTGAGTTTTCTACAATTTACCACTTTTTGTCGGCCATAATTGCCCCCCATCTTGGATTTGAAGCATTAAGCAAAACAAAATACCAAAAATGCATTTGGGAGGGTTGAAAACATATGACTACCATTTTTGTTTGTGCTTTATTGGTATTACTTAGCTGATATAGGAACTTTTTTTCAATTTGACCAATAATTGGCGGCCATCTTGGATAATCTTCGAGAGCATCGGATTTTTCACTGTTACATCCCAAAGTGTTTTAGGACCTAAAAGGGTAACCTAAATTGGTGTGGTAAGTTCTGGGGGGGGGGGGTTGCACGGGGGGTGGGGGGTGTAACCCGACATACCCGACTATTTCCTCCCATTCATCTCCATCTCCCTTCCCCCTTTCATTTCCCTTTCCTCCCTTCTATCTCTAATTTGCTTTCTGTCTTTTCTTCCCCTTTCCTTGCCTTTCTTCTTTCTCCGTTTCCTCCTTCTGTTTCTCTTTCTCTTCTCGTTTCCTTCTTTTTGGCGCCCCCTTTGGCCACCCGGGGGGGGGAAGCCGCCCCCTTTTCCTTTCCCCCACCCCAGATACGCCACTGAATTGAGCACCCACTAAATCCCAGCAAGTAACCCCACCGGAATTTCGAACCCGGGATATTTTTTGGAAAATTTGGGCCACAGGCAAGTCACCCTACCCGATAGGCCAATGCTCTCTCCTCTCCCATGTCCGAAACTCACTAGTATTAATAAAAAGCAAAATCAAAACCGTTGAGATTTTGTTTTGGTTCTCTGCCTTTATTATGTTATTAACTTTGGCACTTACCATGGAGCACTATTGTAACAGTATTCGCAGAACTTTCCACATGTAACTTGTCAATAAAGAAATCACTTTGTGTGTGTGGCTGGTAACTAACCAATCAGCAGAGCTAAAACAAACCCACCACTGTTGAGCCCCTGTTCGGTTCTGTTCCACGGTGTTGCAATCATCGGGTCTCTGTCACGGTGTTGCACACCATACGCTTTTTTTGACACGGGCTGGTCGGCTTGGGGTTAGGCCAGGCGACACTTTTTATTTCGCTCTATCTTACTATTGATTAAGTTGTACAACGATCTCTTCCTTCTCGCATGTTGTATTTTGTTTCGTGCTCTGTTTGTGAGATTGTTATGTATGTGTTGGCCCATGCGAGACAATTATCGAGGAGCTTCTGGCAGATTGAGGGGTAAACATCTGCAATGTCAAATACAATGAACGATAATGGCTCTTTGTTTTCCAGGTTAGAAAACCAATTTATAACGGAATTAGTGTTTGTCCATTGGTTTGTGCTAGTTTTGGACCTTATGGCGGTATTGATTTTGTCTAGGATCAGGTTCAGGTTTGGTCGGGTTTATCAATCTACATTTGGTATTGTGTTGGAAGTTGGTTTTGTGGTCTTTTATAGTTACGAATGCCGTTTTCTCAACAGTTTTTTTTACCATATCGCCGATATTGAGGGCGTCGGCTATGCTCTCGGCTTCTTGGTAGATGTTTTCAACGGCTTGTGGGTTTGTGTGTTTGTACTTTTGTGAGATATTGTCATTTAAGAGCTTTTTTTAATCATTGGATTCCATCTTGTACATATTTGATGTTTGTCTGCATGAACCAGGATCTTATCGGATGAGTTTATTTGCTTTATATCCTGTGTGAGTTTTGATTGAAATCCATCATTCACTTGCCTGAACTGGATTCCTTGTACCATTTGGTGTAGGTCCTTCTCAAACGGTATCATGTCGTCAATCTGTGTGGCGTTTTCTTCCCCGATTTGAATCCGTATTTCCTGTTGATGTCTCGGAGTCACTGCTACACTGGAGCCACTGTCGTCGGTATAGCTGTCTGCATTCAAAAAGAAGAAGCTTTCCAGCGCATGCGACGGATTATGCTTTCCACCTTTTCCAGCAGAACCTTGAGGTAACTCATTCCTCGATGGAATCGGAATGTTTTGTTCCGGGTCTTCTAAAGTTGAATCGTTTTCCATTGTGGCTAGATGGCTGTGCAACGTGTAGTCCAGCTGATTTGATGAAGAGTGCTCTACCTAATATGGTTAGATATATATATATAATGAATATGAGTCATCAAAGAGCAGGGATAGTACTCTATGCAAACAGGTTGAATGCGAGCTAATAATAACATAAATTATAACGTTAAATATACACATTTCGACACTACTACTCGGAGTTTCATACTGGAACGTGTTGCTGTTCCCAGCAAATCATCGGGGTGCTGTCCCGGTGTGTCACACAATTTATACGTACGCTTTTTTTTTTGGCACGGCTGGTCGGCTTGGTGTTGCAATGACGACACTTTGGCAAATCAAAATTGTAACGAGGAGTCCAAACTCAGGTATAGGTTAATCTGGTGGACGGTGCTAAAGATTTTTACGAATGTTTTTAAAACGTTTTTTTTTTTGCGCACCGGAGGAAAGTTCGCTTGGTGTGGTAACCCCTCCCGCTTTGGTAAGCGATGGTTAAGAGTGTCGTCCGAGTGCCCAAAATTAAATTCTGTAAACAAACCATTTCAATACGAATAGATCGCAATCTTATCATAGTGCACAGTTTTCACACTCCACATAAAAACGGGTTTTAAACAATTTGGCACTCTCCATTGGTGTCATGTCACAAAGTCCCCCTGAAGTGATATTTTTGTAGCATATGTAAAAAAATGTCAAAACTTGGATAATTCTTTTTTTTAACGCATGCACGTCAGTAGGTTTCAGTACATAATTACCACAACACAATTACAATTTATAACTGAACAAAATCCCTCAGAAGTATAGAGAGGTCAAATTTCACCGATTGCTTAAATCTTGGACCCGACCTATTAACGATTTTGATCACTGAAGAGTTAGCAAATCTTTGTCCCAGCGAATTCGTTCGCAGTTTATTCTGGGTGCTTTGAGATTATTTGAACACGCGCAAAGCTAATCGAATACTTGATTCGTATTGTTTGTGAAACTCGTTTTATACTATGGGTGTTTATTCGACAGCGGCGGAATTTTGGTAGGAGAATAAATTTTCCCTTTTATTTATGGGTACCAATTAAAGGAGTACTAAAAATACAACCAGAATCAACTACTTAACCTCAATTTGACCAAAATCGGATTCGCAGTAGGTCGTGACCACGACGATATATAACACCCTGCCTTGAATTAGTGGAAATTGCGATCGGAACAAGCATCTTAAAGTGCTTGTGCATGGCGTACTGCATTTGCTACTTCATTTTGACACCACCAAACCAGAACCAAAATTGATGTCTTACCCACAGTCTTGTGCAGGGCCATGGAATACCTAGCATTCTCTACCGTGCATTTATTACCCAGTTTCCATGATTTTTTTCCAACACTAAACAAGTCTGTTGCTTTTTTCTATCCGTCAGTATCTCTCTTATTCTGTCTTTCAGATATCAAGAGAGGGTATCACCTCACTCACAAAGTCTCCGTGACTTCAACCAGCTAAAGATCGAGTTGTCTTCTGATCGAACACGTGCTTAAGTTTGGCGACGACATCTACGTGCGCATGTGTTTGAACTATCTCATCCAGACTTACTACCTTATAGACGTAGCCGCATTCTTTATGTTAATGGCACTAACAATTGCTCTTATACTGAGATTTGCATTTCGATTCATTTGTCGATGTTGCGGTGATAACAAGAAGAAGATTGACTAAGTTTACATGGGCTTATTGACGTAGCAACTATTACGGTATTGATAGTGGTTGTACTCATAGTTTTAGTAATTGACGAAATTGGTACCCTGAAATGTGGCAATACGATTGTATTATCCAGTCTCACTGCAATGTAAGCAAAAAATGCATGATAGCATTTCTGGAATGGTAGCTATAATCAAGTAGGGGAAGGTCAAGGATTATACAGGGGTCGTAATTTTTTTAAATGATCTAATCAAGTTGAAGAGCACTCCGTGTTTTAATAGTCGGATCATCATGTTTGGAAAAGGTATAGTTTGTACTATCTACAGTCTGCTGTTTCAAAGATACAGAGCATAAACTGCCATAAAATATGAAAGAAGGCCAATTTGGTTTGTACAGGGGTCAAAATACAGACTGTCCCAAAAAAAACTATACAATCAAAGATTAATTTGTTGGCCAAAAAATTCAGTTCATCTCAACTGGAGTTTTACTGATTCTTGTTAGGAGTGTTCCAACTTTCATGAGATTTTTAGTTGGTGGAATTTGGGGGTCTGGTTCAGGAGTTATGCCTAATTATCTGAGACAGTTGAAAAACCTTTTGGGCCAGTTTCGGCTATCCTGATATCAACAAATTTGCCATTGAAAATCACCTTCAAGACATTCTTTATTGAAAATTAAAATAAAAAATAGGTATAAAGTGCTGCTTCTTGTGATATAACATAATTTATAACTTTATAATGTCGCAATTGCTAATAAATACATGTAGCATTGGGAAATTCGGTTCCAAACAGTCTTGTTTTCTCAGCTTTACTCCAGGTTTCAGCAGAAAGTAGAACCATAAAACACCCTTGTTGAGAGTAAATTGAGACCTTTAAACACAACCAGCCTTTCTTTCCTTCATTGCTCTTTGTTGAACACTGCTTTCATCATCATATTCCTCCCTGGCATCTTGGAGGCAGTGGGGAATAGGGGAAGGGTAAATTGTCTCTCCACATTGGAGCGTCGTCCACACATTTGTCCCTCAACAGACTTGTAGACTTACATTAGTTTCAGCAGTCAAATGCCCCAAATTTTTAATGAATTTCATGATTATTGCCCCCCTGAGAGTGAGTCCCTCATTTCACCCACAACATAATAATTTCTGGTGCGTTCACTGAAAAAAATAATATATTGATTAGTTCAATGCATGATAATACATTCACTCTGATCTGTACAATATTCTTTTGTTTGAAAAGGGTTTAATCCCACAATGACGCTACACGCCTTATACATTTAATTTCTTGAACCTTCAGGTGAAACTGGCCCAAGTGGTATTTTAACCTTTGTGTTCAACTGACAATATCTCCGCTTAGGGTCCATCAAATTGGATGGAATAAAAGCGAGGATTTAGCTTAGGATCTTGTCTAACAAATTAAGTCAAAATATCTGGCAAAATGCACAGTTTATATTTTTTATAATTTTTAGTTTGATTGTATAGTTTTTATTGGGACAGTCTGTAGATGTTAGTAAAAATGACGCAAGTCATTCGCCTGGCTAAAATGGAACAGTTTGTTACCTCGATATGTAGCAAACATACCATGACGTTGACTCGTTTGCTCTCTGCTTTGTTAACCAAACATTTAAGGTATTCAAAACTTTTATCCTATTATCTCTACCAAGAATTTGCATCTCTATTAATAATTGTATCGTTGCTCCAAATTGGAGCAACTGTAAACTTTGACCCCTGTACAACTGAGATTGCCACTTTTACCTAGGTTACCAAGTGGCTGTCAGCGTTCTCTTAGGGAACTTAGCTTGCATATCTAAAATCCAATGCTTGAACATGTTGAAGTTGAATAAAAAATAAACTTGTCTTTTCTACCCCCTGGGTTTTGAAAAACCTGTATTCAATACAATTAGAACTTGCTAATACTTCTATACCTGGGTGTCGTGTTTGATCCAACTATGAGCATGCCCAATCGGGTTAGCACTATCTGTAAGAGTGTTAACTACTATATCCGGACCCTCGTTATACCTTGTACTACTGCCTGTTCAATTAACTTAGATGTCCGGTTTTTATTAATTATTTCCAAAAATATACGCTTTCGAAAAATATCACGAAAGAAAAGTTGTTATTCATCATTGGACCCAACAAGATCATTGGGTTTCAACTTGAAAACATATTTCTTCTTTGGATTTTTATTCAATTTACACTGATTTTTATTGGCAAACGACAACAAACTGGGTCCAGGTGACACACCATTTACGTGTCGTCTTGGCACACAGCGCCGCCCATTGTTGAATCACTGTCAGAAAATAATTTGAGCCACTGCGACCTTGGCAAATCTTCACTGCGCTAGGGAGTAATCATAATCGGCTGAGTGTGGGAAACTCCACGTACACACAGTGCACAGCGAATTGGGTATGTCATGGCAACAAATACATTCACGTATTTCCCAAAATTAAAAAGAAATACTTCTCGTTGACCAATTCGCTTCAAATTTGGACCACATCTCGTATATTTCTTCTGTACCCTGAAACGCGATGTCGCTTAGTTCGGTCGTAAGAGTAAATTCAAAACATTCTTATTTTCGGGTGGTTCAACATGTATAGCGTTGATTCGGATTTGTTGTACATTGTACACGGGAGATTGCGCAAAATACTTGGCCTATCGTAACGATTTACGCACCAAAATATTCCTAACTAAATTGTCTAGTTAGGTGACTAGTTTATAATAGAGGTTTTATTTTTGAAAAAAAAGACGAAAAACGTGAAAAACACGATCCATACAAGCATTTTCTTACCTTATCAGCTGCCTCAATTATCGAATGCTGCTATCAAGTCATGCCACACTCCAGACACTCAAAAACTAGTGAGCTTAGGGGTCTTTTTTGTGAGGAACCCGTTTCTAACATCAGATCGACCACCTGATTCGTCGATTTCGCGATATCCAGGGTACCGCAAAACCGTTTTTCATTCCTTGTTCAAGCCAAGCGCAGAGCCTTTAACACAGCGTTTGGCTGCTGGGGAGTCCCATGACGTAGCGCATGTCTAAGAATAGCCGGTGCAATTAGCGATGCAGATACGGAATCGGGGGCGCTGTGTCCGGGCAGTACAGGTGCTATGGGAGCGTAAATGGTGTGGTGAATATTGACTTTTGACTCTGAAACTTTGATGGCAGACCCACTCACGAATTAGGGGCGCTTCAAAAGCATGTTACGAACAATATTGATTCGTGGACCTTGCTTTGATTTCAGGTGTTTGCGCGTGCATTGATGCATGGGCATATACATGCATCGTTGAAATAACGATACTTTTAATAGAGGTGCTGTCTCTTTTCTTCAATTGGTTACGAACAAAAGAATCATACAGCTCTCCTGTTATGCCGCTATTCAAGTTAATACCGTGTGACACCTTGGATATCATCTCGTTTGTATTGACGGTTCGGATTTGAACCTGTTGAACAAATAAAGTTGGCATTATTCATTTCATACCAGTGGCGGACAATATTGATCGTGAATCATATCCTCCGACGACGACAACTTTACTACCTACAAAGAAGAGTCAATGGAACCTTCCACAAAACGTATTTACTAATGGTACCAAACATTTATTCGCTCATTTTCAAAACGAGGGTGAAATACCCAGATTTCAATAGATTTGAAGGTTTAAAATGTCTCATTCCTTTTGTCATGGATAAAACTTCTTAGGTCCAAAGATACCCAACAACTTTCTTTTCGTGATTTATTTCGAACGTTAATCTAAGTTAATTGAACAGACAGTAGGCATAGATTTAGTGATATGTCAATATGATCTGCCCACGAATCTGGAATAGACTACCAGTTAAAAACAGAGTGGCGCCGTCCACCAGTTTCTTTAAACGGCTGCTGAAAACTCACTTATTCCTAGACTAATAAGCCCTTACTTATCTTTTAGTCGCATTCTGTGCTCAATTATTGTTGGATGAATTTAACGAAGGTTATTATTTCAAGTATTTGTGGTGGTTGTCCTTCACATACAATGTACAATGCATATGAAAAAGAAATTTAATTGACAATGCAGCAAGTATTTTTTGAAGATATTCACGGTTTTGGCTGCCATATTGATTGACGTCATGTTACAACTCTAAAAGTATCAGAAATACATTTATTATGTCTAACAACATAATTTAAGTACTTCATGTTTATTTTTTATTACAGGTATTTGCTGTTATAGGGCATATTTTAAATTATTAGATTTGGCTTCCATTTTGAATTTGAAGTATGACTTGTGCCATGCACTTGTTCATTGGGTCCTATAGTATATTATTAACTCCATAGTTTGATAATATAGGGTTGAATAAATAAATATCATCTATACCAACGCCATCTTGGATTTCTCAAAACGCCCAAGGTGACAAGGTCGCACCCGGTAGATTCTAATTCTAAACACCCTTACCTATCACTTTTAGCATAAAAAATGTGTATATACTCAACTTTACGGTCAGGCAATAACTTGGACCATATCATTCCGACTATTTCACATATTTGCCCACTGTGAGCATCCCGGGCAGGGCCTTTCGCTGCATTTTACCTTTAATGCTTCATATCTAAACATTTTTAATTTGATCATGTTACATGTTATAATTTGATCATTTGGTAAAATTAGCTCGTACTTTGTCGTGAAAGTTGTTTTAAACTTGAAAGAAACATGCCCGAAGTTGCTATAA
This sequence comes from Ophioderma brevispina, assembly GCA_023653785.1. NCBI lineage: Eukaryota > Metazoa > Echinodermata > Ophiuroidea > Amphilepidida > Ophiodermatidae > Ophioderma > Ophioderma brevispina. The sequence continues at coordinate 8 of JAMKCH010004656.1, read as the reverse complement.
AGTGTTTC
>JAMKCH010004655.1:0-34095 GCA_023653785.1 Ophioderma brevispina | reverse complement strand
GCCCTAACCTAAGTCACTGGGGCAGGTAGATCACTGGACTTTAGCCGAACCCTAAAGTCACGCGGGCGGTAGATCACGGGCTTCCCCTAACACTAAGTCACTGGGCGAGTAAGAGCACTCGGCTTTTCGCCCTAACCCTAAGTCACTGGGGCGAGTAGATCACGGGCCTTTCTCTAACCTAAGTCACTTTCCTTCTTGGGACAGGTAGATCACTGAGCTTTCGCCCTAACCCTACAGTCATGGGGCAGGTGATCACTGGCTTTCGCCCTAACTACGTCACAGGGCGAATATAGCTTGTAGGGCGTATATTAAAGACCTAGTATAATATGGACGGAAACCTCTTCTATTAATTAACAAGATTAGATTAGCACCCATCCCGGAGGGACTAGAGAAAAGGTGATTTTTGGGATATTTTATACCAGCAAAAGAGGGGCTCGGTATTTTTTCTTGGGGGGGGGAAGCAGGCTCGCAAAATTTCCTATAAGGCATATGTTATAGACATGCCACGTCTTATGACGTCACAATAAAATCCGTAGGCCTATATGGGATAAGTATTTAATAGTTGACGTTTGCATTAATACGGAATAAGCGTCAATATTTGATATAAGTGTCAGTATATAATGTCATTTAAATGTACAGGGATGATCTCTGTATTATACAGCTTCCGATGTTAAAATTTCCATTTAAAAAAAAACAATTATTTGTTAATGTCATAAATAGTTTTTTCTCAATTTAAACTTGAATAAAACAATATTATTTTCCGGGGTGGACTTTCAATGTTGCCAAATTGGTGTCAATAAATTCAATCGGCTACATATCTTTCTCAAGCGAGAAATCCCAGTGATCTACTCGACCCAGTTTGGGTTGAGGGTTATGGTTAGAGTTAGGGTTAATCGTAACCTAAACCCTAACCTAATGAAAACCTAACCCTAATCCCTAAAACAGCCGAATAAGGAAATGGTTAGAATCGTCTCCTATAGTAGTTAATACGAGGAAAACCCGTCCGGAATTATACTAGGTCCTTAATTCGCCCCACAAGCTATTATTGTTCGGCTATTGCTGTATAAAAGGTATAGGGAAAACACCCCGGGGCATATTAAGGCCCTAGTATATAGAGTCTCTAATAGTGATAATTTAATTTGTTAAGTTAACTAAAAAAAACGTACCGTCGCTCTTATACTAGGTCCTTAATACGCCCCAAAAGCTTTATTCGGCTATTTACTGATAAAAGGTAGAGGGGAAAACAACTCCGGGCATATTAAGGTCCTAGTTATAGAGTCTCTAATAGTGATAATTTAATCTTGTTAATACTAAAAAACAGTTCCGTGACTATTATACTAGGTCCAATACTCCCCACAAGCTATATTTGCGGCTATTTACTGTATAAAAGGTATAGGGAAAAACACCCTCCACCTCCGGGGCATATGAAGGTCCCTAGTATTATAGAAGTCTAAGTATACAAGTTTTTGGTCTAGAATATTAGGTATAGACATTCTGATTTGAGCAACCCGACTGGGGAGATCCCCCCCGTTTTGAAAAGGGGCGCAACTCAGCTTGCCTGGGTTTTTTTTTGGTGTGACTTTGTTTAGGGGGTCAAGAAAGAGGGGGCTACTTAAAAGAAAGGAATGAGTAAAAATCAAATCGGAAAAAAATTACAGGGCCTATTATAAGGTCCTATATACTAGGACTTTAATATGCCCTGGCATTGAAAAATTTAAATTTCTTTCTTACACATAGTTACATTCTTTGTTGTTTTAACCTTCTTTCCCCTGGTCTAACAAATAGTCCCCCAAAAAATCCCCTTTTAGTCTCTCTGGGCGGTGCTAATTTATCATGTTTATACTACAAGAACAGTTCCGTCCACTATTAAACTAGGTCCTTATTACGCCCCACCAGCTATATTAGAGGCTTATTTCTGTAATAAAATGTTAGGGAAAAACGCGCCGGGCATATTAAGGTCCTAGTTATACAGTCGCTAATAGTTGTTTTTAATCTGAGTGGCTATAATTAGCATACTAGAAAAAAAATAACAGTCTCGTCCCTATACTATGTCCTTATTACGACCCACAAGCTATATTTTGCCTATTTACGAAAAGGTATAGGGAAAAACACCCTCGTGGCATAGTTAAAAAAGGTCCTAGTATATACATTGGAGTATATATCTATGCGTGCTTCATGAATATGAAATAATGCTGAAAACTTAAAAGGTATTGAACTTATTACATAGTCTTAATCGAACAGAATATTACGTGTTTTTTTTTTTTTTTTTGCTAAGGAGTACATCGGGATTTAGCGTTGCGAGTGGAACAACATCCCAAATGCTATGCAGTATCTATGCCTTTACCTTTCTCTTTTTTAGGACTTAGTGGGTCTTATAATTCGGGTCATATTAGAAACATGGCCTTAATTTATAAATTATGAGTGATTCGACGGTGCGATTGTTTCTGAATGTTACAGTTTTGCTGCAACATATTTTGAATTGTGACAGACAGGATGCCGAATTCGGCACCTTCTTCAAAACTCAGAAGATACACTTTATTTTTAACTCCATTTTTAAGAGTATGTTAAATCAATCTATATAACATGGAGCTTGTATGGTTTTAGTAGAGGATGTAGGTATCTGAATTCATGGGGCTGCATGCCTTGGGCCTGGCACGGGATGATGGGGACAGTGAAGTCATGTTTCAAATGATTTTTTGAAAGCAGGGGGGGTGGCGGGGTATGGCAAGCTATAAAGGCCAACTGTATTGCTGCAACGCGTTGGCGAGAAAGTAGGCAACGCCGTTGCGACATGTTTCGGCAACGCCGTTGCTACGTCGGCCAATCAAAATCATGAATTTCTGTGACGTATTTCAAAAAATATACCCACAACGCGTTGCTAGATACGTTGCACCGCGTTTGCAAACCTTTCACAACGCGTGCGAGCTTCACAACGTTGCACAGCTGCACAACGCGGGTTGCTAAGGTCCACAAGCCATAAAGGGTCCATATAACGTCTTGCCGCAACGCGTTTGAGAAAGTCCAACGCGTTTTGCAACATTTCGGCAACGCGTTGCGGTGTTGGCCAAATCAAAATCATGAATTTCTGTGACGTACTTCAAAATAATAAATCTCACAACGCGTTGCGACCTTTGCAACGCGTTGTGGGTTAATTTTTGAAATACGTCACGAATTCGTCATTCTAATTGGCCGACGCCGCAACGATTTGCTATTTCTTGCAACGCGTTGCCTAAATGTCGCAAGCGCGTTGCTGAAATGTCGCACGCGTTGCGGCAATACGTATGGCCTTTATGGCTTGCCTGGCTTGGGGTGCATGCCAGCATGGGCCAAAATGACTGGTGAATGGAGCTCTTGGTGCTGGTGTTTTGCTTTTTTTTTTTGATCATCTCTAACCATCCAGAATACTACCACCAACATTTAGTTCGATGCCCTTTTGGAGTGGGTGATATCATCAACTCAATCAAAATTTATTTAAAAAACAAGTGTTGAGAAATTATTTTGACAGAAAAATAAAATATTAATTTATTCCCCTCCCTCGTCAATTTTGAAAATCCTCCGGACGTGAATCAACAATATTTTTTTATGGGGCCTTATGGCCCACATGGGTTTATCTTGTCACTTTCCCCTTGGTAAATTCATCGTTTTCGTGCTTTAAATATCTCCTTTTCAATGCTTATGCTGATGACTTACAACTGTAAATGCTGATTTGATCCAAAATCCAAAGGTGATGGGAAGAGGGCCTTGTTAGGAGCCTTGATGTGGATCAACGCATTGATGATTCAAAACACACGTCGCCTGGTCAGGATAAGACTAGTACAGGGAACCTTAACGTCGTTTTTTTGACATTGGTGGTCGGCACGACGTCAAGCCAATAATGCATTGAAAGCCGTAGCAATCAAGCACTGCATAAAGTGGTAATTTTTGCCGACGCAGTGCTGCGTCGGAGTCCATTACAACGAGAAAAAATAACCCTAATAGCCGCAGTATTTATCATGCATGCACCTACTTGTACTGTATTTATCTCCTCAATTCGAATAAAACTGTTTCTCTGATGAAATAAATTTAAGTCTTGAATTTGGAGACGTCTTGTCGGGCTTCGTGCTACACACGATTTGACTTATGTAATGTCGTTATACTAGAACTGAGGTGATTCTAAATGTGAAATGCACAAGATTGATAATGAACCGTCTGACATGCCCGAAATTTCAGTATGACTTCGGTTGTACTAGATAAGAGAACGGAATTCTGATCTAATTGGAGAATATAAATGTCTCTGCTGTTCTTTATGACATCTCTTCGTTTACATCTTGGTGATTTCATTCCAATTCGTAGATCCACCATCAATCAAGAAACCCTTGGTGTCATGTTTGATGATTCTCTCACCATTACCAGTCATATTATACTACCATAGTTAGATCCATCAACTTCCATATACGAAACATCTGGTGTATCCGTCGGTTCATTTCATCACATCACTATACATGTTTGTTATCATGAGCTTAGAGGACTCGTCCTTTCCTCCCGTTAGGCCATACGTTTCGTGATTTAACGATCTTTTCGTGCTCCAGCGCTGGGAATCACTTCCTTCCTTCACTAAAAATTTCAATATTAATGTAAAGCAGGAAAAGCTGTATCATCCCCAAATGAAAAAAGTGGCACATTATTTTAGAAAGTGAATAAAATGTCCAACTCAATTTACTCCCAGAATGTCCGTGACCAATATGTACACGTAAACTCCAGCCAACATAGAGCTACTGATATTAAACCATCAATCTAAAAACAACTCAGATCTCTTTTCAACGGGGTATGCAGGTCCATTGTTACTGCCTACACTGTTGAAAAGATTTTAAGCTATATCAGGTGTTATGGACTATCGCCGTATTGGCGCCTAGGTATCTGTTCCTAACTTAAAGGGCAACCTACTCACCTCGCTTCATGATTTTTTAAAAATGTAGGTCGCTGAGTACCATTGCCTTTCTTGGGAAATTTGAATAGAAAATAGGGTTTTAAAGACAATAACTTGTCAGATCTGGTATGCACAATTGGTCAGTCCTTGCCATGGGGCTGTTTTTCATGAATTTGGTCCCTTACAATTTTGCTTTTCGAAAAAAAATTATACTCAATGGGCAAAGTTAATTGAACACCAGTAAATCTCAAAGATTTCTTTTAAAATCCGCGAACGAGGAAAAAAACTTGCAATGCGGCAGGACATAACATTCGAAGTCATATTCCGACTGCGACACATCAACATAGACCCGATGTAAGATGGAAGTGTGTCCCGGCCATTATTTAAATATCGATTAGCTCCATTGTTCGCTTGAGCAGTTGAGGTTTATGTGATATCCATTGTCACTGATATTCTGGAAATAAATTGAGTTGACATTTTTCATTTTTCTAAATAATGTGCACTCTTTGCATTGGGGACCGCTTTTCGGGTTAAGATCATATTGTTTTAATTTTAGTGAGGAAAATAATCCCCAGGCGCTGGACACGAAATTTAATAAAGAAGGGTCCAAAATTTGTATTATGTACCATGCCTAACGATCTGGATACCCAATGCAAATTCCCTTCTTAACGGGGCCCGCGAATTTAATCTCACTCGTCTGCCACCTCTGCAGGAACAAAGCCTCGTGGTTGTCCTTTTCATCTGGAAGGGCCCAGTCCTCTATATTGACTTACTCTGCTCAAGCTCCATTGCTTCCATTTAAAACAAATAGTCTATAAACTCTGCCTCTTGCTATAAGGCTATCAACGACCTCGCCGCATACTATCCTTCTGCCTTGCTTCAACTTTACTACAGAACACCAGTTGTGCTGATATAGTCCTCTGAATGCACAGACCGCGACTGCGCGACTCCTTCCCCGGTCGACCCGGTGTCATATACTACAGTGTCTGAGTGTCCTACCACCCATCGTCTATTGTGTTCGCCATTGAGTGCGTATGCAAATCGTTTGTTTCAGCCACCTGTACCCATGGCCCTCTACACGGTACAGGTTATTCCGTTAATGTTGCTATGGTAGCTAGGGCACCTCTCATGGGGAACACTCAGTTTTCTTTACACCGGCCTTGTTGTTTCTAGATCACACAAGACAGCTGGGGACATGACATTTACAACTGCGTCTGCATAGTCTTGGAATGAACTTTCGATCGGATTGCGAGAAGGGCCGTCGCTGTCTGTTTCAATCGACATTAAAAACTTCATTTGTTTCCATTACCTGAAATTAATTTTCGTTGTTCGTCTTGCTGTTAAAAGCGCTCCGTTCTTCTGTTGGGTGAGCGCTATATACTAGTCGGCCCCACAGCCACGCGCAGCTGGGAAATGATGTTCATTTGTGTTTGGAGGTTTTTCTAACTGCTTTTTCCCGCTGAACCCGATGGTGCCGCCCTATTTATTAAAAAACGTGCCCAAAGTGGTCCCCAGGGGGTCCAAGGGGTGGGGGTGGGGGAAAATCCTACTCTCCTAAATGCAAAAGAGTGAGATTTTCACTCTTTGGAGGACTAAAGGGCCCACTCCAAAAGAGTGAAATTTCATAACCTAAAAAACACTTTTTGGGTCCAATTTGATCTTGATAATTGAAACATGATAGCATTTTAATCATTTGTTAAATTATCAAGAGTAAATTTGACCCAAAAAGTATCCTTTGAAAGGTGTGAATTCACTCTTTTTAGAGTGGCCCTGTAGTCACTTCCAAAGAAGTTAAGTCACTCTTTTGCATTTAGAGAGTAACTTTGGTATACATTGGCCGATTGTGGTATTTTTGTTGGCTACTATAGGTTTTTTGGACGTGCTAAATTGATTGAGATAACTTCAAAAATCCTAAAAATGGCTGTCTAATGCTCAAATTTCAAATGGCTGCCAAAACAGTGAATTTATCACGTTTTGGTACATCTTTGAGAACAAATTTGCATTTCTCTGGTGCCCAGATCATATTGTTCAGGTTTTACAAGGTCCTTAAATTGATTTTTGAAATCCAAAAATGGCTGCCACTTGACACAATGTCAAGATTCAAAGGCTGCCATGTGCTGAATTTTGCAAATGGCCTTCAAAAAGGATTGCTATTATACATTTTCGTATTTTAGCTATTGATGTATATTTGGTGGTATTGTTATATTTGGCTGGCACTACAAGGGGTTTTTATACAAGTTTGGAAATCCAAGATGGGGTCTATTTTTCAAATGTGAAAAATTCTAAATGGCTGCTATCTGTTGACTTTTACCGATTGTTTAAAGAATGAATTCCATTACATTTGGGTTATCTTTTTTGTGTATCTCTATGGTTTTTTTGCAAGACCCAACGGTGGTTTACCCTCGCCCTACCTGGGGGGGTGGTTAACCACCTCACACCACACACCCCAACGATGATTCCCTTTCGCACAAAACGCAAAACGAATGATCAAAGTTTTTATGTAATTGTAGTTCAATCCTTTGCGGTCATTTTAGTGGCGAAATAATTGGAGTACTACCTTCAAGGAGGTCGGGTGTCCCTTCAAGTCGGAAGGTGGGGGGGGGGGGGGGGTTTGGTTGCCACCTTCCTATATTACTCTGTAAAACGTGCCAATATGGACTTATGTTAAATATGATGCGACTGTAAGCAAATACTGACATATTTGTATTTTTTTTCTAATAATTTTCAGAGTACTCACCTGTGGTGTGCTTACTTTGCACCACTCTTTTGCCAAATACCAATTTCGCTTGCATGAATGGCGAAATCGGTCGAAAAACCCTTTGGGTTGGAGGATTTGCTACAACCATTATAAATAAGCTCTCAGTTAAAGACGTCAACTATACTCCCTATTGTTAAAACGTGATATATTTGTACTTTATATTTGAAGAAAGGATATTGTGTAGCAACCTGATACAAATAGATGATGTGGGGTGGTCCGTATTACGGAAAATAATCGGGGGGGGGGGGGGGTAACCACCCATCCACTTGGTCGTGATGTAGTAGAAAAACCCTTGGTTGACGAGGATTAAACAACTAAAAAAAAATAAAAACGGCAGTCATATGTAAACTAAACTTTGTCATAATTCATTCAATACAGTTCATTGACCCTTAGATTTAGAGGTTAGCCACATTTGGTGTTTTTGTGTCTTTTGCAGTTTTTTGCAGTACAAGTTGACGGAAACACTTTTAGTTTTCTAGCAAAGCGCATTATCATTATGCCAAACATTGTAAATATACTGTCAAAAATAATTTTGTTTGAAAATATCTGATATAATACAAATAGTACATTACAATAGATTAAATATGTAAATACTAAGATATCGTTCACCATATCAATGCATACAATTCAGATCTTTACCACCCGAGAAAACAAAAAAAGCAATGCGAAATGAATGTGGCGCATATTTGCCAGGTAGTCCCTTATTATTTTCAATTCCAAATCAGGTATTCCAATTGTTTATGTTTATCCCAAATCCAGTTTCTCTTTTCTCTTTCTTCTTTCGCAATTCCAAAAGGGCTACGTATTTTGCGAAACGAAACGAAACAACGACTCCCATTGGATTACCGCTTTATTTCGTTATGCACGGTATGCATGCCAGACGGATAAAGCGTGTAATCCAATGGAGTTCTGTTTCGTTTCGTTCGCAAAATACAGTAAGCCTCCAAAAGCAGTCAAGGCGACCAGTAATATACACACCAACTAGGTTCCCACTTCTTCTTCCCAGCATTTGCCAAAAGAATGTACCGCGGAATGAACGGCCTAACTTCAACATTCGAGTTCTTTTTACAATCCTAATGCACACTGTGACGAGTAATACGGTATACTAAGCCGCTGTGGTTCCCCCACCTTTGCCAAAGAAGGTACCTATCCAATAATATCCGTACTTCCACACTTGAAGTCCAATTAGATCCTTATTGTGAATACATAGTCCGTTTAGCTTTACAACTAGTTAAGCAATGCGCAATTTGCTAAAAGAGTTGACCTATCCACTAGCCTACTTAAGTTACAATCCAATTTTCATTATTTATATGGTACACGTTCAAATTATTTAGAGAAGGTGGGGAGGGCAAATTTTATGATTGTCAACAAGCCCCAGAAGGGCAACTAAACTCCCCGGTGGAAAATAGCGAGTAACCCATTTACAACACCCTGATTGGTTGTGGAAGACAAAAGGGTGAAAGCACGATTGGTCCACATACAATCGGTAAACCAAGCCACCCAAAAGGGATCCGAATCAGTTATTTCCTGGTGTTTAAATCAGTTTATTGCGTTTTGCAATAAACGTTATTATGCTAAGACAATGTTCAGACTGTGCTCACTCTAAATTTGAAGTTGCATGTAAGTTTTTTTAGTAATGGGTTCCATCTCATCATCGAGCTTTCTCACTTGACGGCCAGCAAATCGTCTCCTATTCCTCGTCTAAGTCATCAATCGACTTTCATGCCCCTTATCAGTACGCCAGGAGATGTTCGAACGTATTAACAGCGTAGATTGCGTCATGGTGATGCGTAAGCTGTTGACATATGAAGTCGGTTTCCATCCGTCCTCTTAGCAAGAGCTATCACCCTTGTAACAAATGGATGAAAGGATGTCGTCGACCAGTCTTCAATCTAGATCCATCTAGAGGCAGTGTGTCCATTCCGTGAACAACAAAATGGATATGGGGAACGATCCTTACGCTAATTATTTAATCTATGTACTGTACACTGTTAATGTAGTAATCGAACGACATTTCAAACAAATATTTTTGGCAGTAATATGTGCCGGGCGTCTAAAAAAAAGAGAACATCAAAGCGCCCTTTTTCATTCCGAGAGAAAGAGTAAACCATAGAAATTAATACAACATCTGAAAAGTTATTTTGTTCGGTTTCCCGACACCAAAAAAAATCATTCAAAAAACAACAACATCGGCGAGCGAGTTAAGGCCGATTGAAAATTGTGTACCACTTTTTCATTTTAATCACTCCAGGATTTTTAAACTAGTTTTAGTAGTCCTTTAGGACAATTCGCATTCTCCAAACTCATTCTTTTGTTCATGATTTCTTTTGTTTTTTGCGAAAAAGGACAGTTCTAATATTGAAAATTTAGTTTCAATATTAGAAATTCCAAGATCTTACCATCATTCTTCTTCACTGCGCTGCTCTGTCCCACCTTGGCTGCCTCTAACGACGGATGCAGGCTTGCGTTAACTCTTTTCCATTTCAATAATTGACTTCTAATCAATCTTGTCCGTCGGATGCTGCAAAGGCAGCGGTATTCTGTTGCGAGATCCTTAAATTTGAGTTCGCTAGACTTCGCCCTATTGGGATCATTTCATTGAAGAGTGAAGTGCAATGCACAGAAACCACCAGCAAAAGCTGTCATAACGTCCGCAATATAATACCGCTGAACTTTTGCAGCATCCTACGCGTGACGACCAAAGATTAGAAGTCGATTTTGAAATTGAAAAAGCACAGCAAGCCATGGCCCCGTCGTCTTGGTACTTAGGGACGCACCATTACGATATCCAGGGGGGTTAGGAAGTTGGAGAAAAAAAAATCACCCTTATAGTGTGAAAGGAAAAAAAAACTTCACCCTTAGAGTGTGAAAGGAAAAACAAAAATCACCCTAAGACTGTGAAATAAAAAAAAAATTCACATCATAGAGGAGACAAGAAAAAAAAAATTCACCATTTATCATTGTAAAAAAAAAAAAAAAAATCACCCGGCCACAGAGGGGACAAAAAAAATACCCTTTATCATTGGTCTTTCGGTATGCTAAGTTATCCTGAAGGAATCTGCCTTTTGCCCAAATGTGCACGTTTTGTTGATGCAAAATTAGAAATCTCAAATATTTTTACCATAGTCAATGGTAGGTTTGCTATATGTTTTGCTACATTTTTCACCGCCTAAATATTTTTTTCACACTTTGGCAGGGACATCGGGGTCGTATCTTGAACCTTTTCATAGGGGCACACCTTATATTTGATGCATCATTGTCTCCTGAGTATTTTTGACTCTTTTTTTTTTATTGACAGTGGCATCAATATAATTCGGAAAAGTAAAGTGTCACTGGTATTAGTGTCACCAATGTATAAGCCTGTTCAAAGTATAAACGACGGGGGGAAGTTCCTCTTTAGGTCTATGTGTTACGCGCTCGCTAGGGTTGATTTTGAAAAATATGAAATTTGATTTTTCGAATGGGCTACACTCCATATGGTAGATTAAGGTATAAAATAACATTTATTTTCGTAAATGTTTTTGGACGCTCGAAGTTTATGCATGTAAGTCACTGGGTTTTTTGGACCACTTTTGAAAACTCACAAAAGTTTGATTTGATTGAAGCTACTTCAACAAAAACTTGACATCAGATAGATATTTGTTTTTTTAACACATCTGTGAAGAAAATTACTTTTTTGATCACTTTTGATTACCCCAAGAACTGCATTTTGTTCAAAAGTGCATCATTCGGTGGCAGGCAATCAATTTCCAACAGCCCGTAATACACAGGCAGACGCCTTGCATATTGCAACTCAATCATCAGTGCGCAAAGTTCTTTTGCAGAGTAATGTACCAATTCCTATCGAAGTGATGACATAATAGCAGCACCGGATCACCCTACTGTTGCTATATTTCGATCGGGGTTGTAAAACTGTGAAAAGAGTGACCCGTAGACCGGTAAAAACGATGGATGAGCAACACTATCGATATTTTTATTTATTTATTGATTTATTGGGACATTACACACTTTTACAACAGTGGCACTCAACCAAAAGGTGGTGCGTCAGAAATACATACAAAACTAACAACACAAAACCATCAAGAAATACAAAGCAAATAAAGTGAGATATCAATAATATACAAAAATAATAGTGGGGAGCCAGGCATGTTGGTCGGTATCACCTGGGGGGGGGGGGGGGGGGCCAAAGAGGCACTATACCCGGGCTACCTCAACTATGACATACGCAAAAATGTATGGATGGCCACTCTGTAGGGGTAGCTTAAGCGAGCTAGGGGCTCGCACGAGATTAGAGATTATACAGCGGGTCAAAATTGAAAAAGTGTCACAAATGCTGCTGAATCAAATACAAAACCGTCCGTATGATCACAAGGACCAAAAAACTGTATAGTTTGTAATACCTCCGACCCCACTCCTATGGAGCCACAAGCCGAAACCGTTATTATAGGGTCCAAAAAGGCCAAAATTAGCCTCTAAAGGGGTCGTCAAATACCAAAAAACGTTCAGTTTCAGTGGAAATGGTCTCATATTGTTTGTATTTTCTCACAATCAAATAAGGACAATAGTTCCGACCATCTGGCAATGTAAATTAACAAGGTACGCACCTCATTAGTACTACCCCATCTACCCGATTACAACGTTAGTGAATTATAATTATTGCACTCTAGGGTATCATTAGCCGTTGTTACACATCGGGGTTAGCCCCGATTCACGCTCTGTATGGGCAGAGTCGGGGCTACTTTTAACCACGATTTCAAGTGTCCGGGTTGTCCATTGTTTAGCTATCGCTCATAGCCGGCTGCTATCTTGTGGACATGAATCGAGGTTAAACGTAGCTCCGACTCGTGCCCATCAGCGTGTGAATCGGGGCGCGCTCATATGGCTACACGGAAGGAAACATGTACAAAGTACTTCAATGTTCATGGCAGCGAGTATGTTATTTTCTGTTGAGCGAGGCGGGGCCGGCAATTTGAATACGATTATTGGCGGCGTATTTGAGGGGTATGTGTAGGCAGGGTGTTGGATCCTCATTGACCGTTTTCACGCAGGACGAGCTGCCGGCCCGATTTTATTTTTTGCCCGGAGGTTTATCGCTTTATGCCGTTATAACTCCTTTGCGTGCGGTAGGTTTTGGGAACTGATCATGTCTCAACAGCAACTTATAATTAGCTGTGGCAGGGAAAGTTGTTGGAAACATGCAGATAGCTCCTGTAAATCCGCCACAGCTTCAAATTTCGCTGAACAGCATTCGCGGTTTTATTAAGCAAGCTGTCCGTAGTTCTTTGAAGTTCAAAGGTGTAAGTGAAATTTAAATTCAAAAGGGGATAGGGTGCTGCTTTCACGTTCTATAAATAACTGATAGAATAAGTTGCGAAAAAGGCATTCAGTACAATTTGAAAGGGGGTGTAACGTGGTTCTTCGTGAATTAAAAGTGGTGTCAAGGATCTTATACCAGATAATACATTCAAACTAGCTTGTAAGTCGTAAGTGAGTATGGGTGGGGGAAGTGCCCAGTATGCTTGCCCCCCCACACCCCACCCATGAATATCAAACTGAGAACCGCCCCCCCACACGGCTGATAACACCCCACCCCCGATGCCCACGAAGAACCGCGCGAACCCCACCCCCACTAGAGCGTCACCCAAGCCCAGGAAGACACACCACCCCCCGGAAACAAGGGGCCTCAGTCTGGCATAAGAATGAGGACAGAGCAGGTAAGATCTTTTTATGTATTCATGTTTTGGCGAGCCCCACGGCCAACCAGAGAGAGCATGCGACTTCCAACCATTCTCAATCCTATTACCCTCTGCATGTGTTTGCCAGTATATGTGCGATACAAGCACAAGTGTGCTTTATGTGTTTCGAGTAATAAGTTCTGATCGGGGATATACATTGTTGTGTTTCTTAAGACCGATTACGATTTTAGATTGTATAGATTTATTGATTGTATGTCCAATTTCTTTGTTATAGTTAGTACAGGATCGTACAAGCCTTCCGTTGACAATGAGTTTTCCTTCAACAAAGAGGATAGAGGAATTGGGGGTAGCGTGGTTAGCGGGTAGCGGTCTCCATTGTCGGCGAAAGATTGCGGAACGTCGGTACGATAGTGTATTTTATATATAGAGTTGAGCTCTCCGAGCAATATGTTCTTTTATAGAAGAAATGATTTTTTTTCTGAAAGAAATGTGAGTTGACTCAATAACATATGTGTTTTTGATTATTCTTTGCCAACAGGGGTACTGTACTCTGATGATAGCAACATGGTTGCGGTGCATGGGCTGAAGTCAGTCGAATGAAGGAGGATGATGAATTTAGACATTCCGTGGTTTAAGCGATGAATCTATCTAGCAAATGTTCTACCTGGAGAGAACTTAGGGGGTGCCACTGCATTACTAGGTTTGCTCCTGTTATGATGGCAAATTGATTAAGGTATTTTGAAAACAAGGGGGGAAGCCAGTGGTAAGGAAGGGAAGTACGAATGTTGAGTGACAGTGTATGAGCATTGCGTTTGCGTCATTTTGTAGAATTTGAGAACTAGTTCCCTGGGTCCCCAGGGAAGGAGGAAACATGGAAGTGATTTGAGAAAGCCGGGGAGTTTGATTATAATGATTGGGGGTTTCCCAAACGTTTTTAATTTCATGAAATGGTATGTAGGCGGTCCGTTTTATGTGATCGCTTCGCCGTATGAATGCATTCTAAAATACGAATTTATTCCAAGTTAGGTGTCCGGGCACTGGCCAGGTTGGATGCCTTTTTGGTTTCATGGGGAATTTGGACAATAATTGGCTCGTGCATATTTTGTTTTGATTGGTCAGACATAAAGCTAGTCGAGGTAGTAGAGCTAGGGGCATTTAGTGGTGCACGCTTTGCCTTCAGCCTCTTTTTGGCCCCAGCTTTTGTCCAAAATCCAGTTCGTTCTCCAAGACATTGTGGTGGAAAAGTCATAAGATTTTCAGATCCGTCATTCATATTTTAGTCAAGGTTGGTAGGTAAATACCGTAGTTCTGTTTTGGCACTGAACGCCTCATAAGTGGGTTGGTTTTGGGTGTGACGTTAGATGGTAGATGGTAAAATAGTAGAAAGATTTGTAATCTATGGAGATAATTTGAGGAATGACACTGGTCACTATTTTAAGTACAAAGCTTGGTGTACCGTGTTTTTAGACCACTGGTCTCCTTTAGAATATAGTTATTGTTATTGATTGTTGACACTCGTATCAACAATATGGAATCGAATTTGGTGATCAGATCTTAATAGTGCAGGATTTACATAATACCGAGTATGGAATTTAGACATTCGTGGTTCTAGAGATGAATCTAGCTAAAGTTTATAACTGGAGGTGAAAACTCAAGCGGTTCAATGGCTTTACTATGCGTTTGCTCCTGATTGTAAGGCAAATGTGTCAAGGTATTCTCTGATAAGGGGGTGGAAGCAGTGGTAAGGATGGGGAAGGGAAGTATGAATGTTGAGTTTCAGAGTATGAGCATTGATCTTGCGACATTTTGTAAGAATTGGGTCTAGTTTGGCAAAGTCTATTGTTGTCCCCAGGGAGGCGTACTAAGAAGCTGGCTGTGTTTGATTATGATGGTTGGGGGGTTTTCCCAAACGTTGTAATGTTTAATGTCATGTATGGATGGTGGGGTCCGTTTCACTGTAGATCACTTCGCCGATGAATGCAATTCTAAATTATAGAATTTTAATTCCAAGTATTGTTGTCCGGGCTCTGGCCAGGTGGATGCCTTTTTGGTTTCATGGGAATTGGACATTAATTGGCTCGTGCCACCTTTTGTTTTGAGTGGTCAGACCATAAAGCATGGCAGAGTTAGTTTGTAGAGCTTGCGGGCACTTTATGGTGCCAGTTAGGCCTTCAGCCTCTTTTTGGCCCTTTCTTTTTTCCAATTCCAGTTTGTTCTCCACCATTGATGGTGGAGGTACGATTTTCAGATCCTTCATTCATATTATTCAAGGTAAAAACCGTCGTTCTGTTTTTGGCAATGGGACGCCTTAAAAGTGAGGTTCGTGTGCGAGGGTTAGATAGTGTTAGATTGTCAATATTCTAAAGAGATTTTTTCTCTATGGTGAAAATTTGGAAGGATGACGCCACCGGTCATTATTTTATTAAGTACATAGCTTTGTTACGTGTTTTAGACACTGGTCTTTACGAATATAGATAGTTGTTATTGATTTGGACATCATGGTTCTTAACAATATGGAATTCGAATGTAGTGATTCAGGAGCCTTACTAGTTGCCAGCATTACCTAATACCGAGTAGTGAAAAACCCGTTCGTTATGTTTTGGCACTGAGCCATTTAAAGTGAGGTTTTGTTGTGCGAGGTTTAGATGGTTAGATTGTAGATATTTGATAGCTTTTTCTCTATGGAGGAAAATTGATAGGAAGGATGACAATGTCATTATTTTAGTACACAGTGTACCGTGTTTTAGACACTGCGTCTTTTTAGAATATAGTAATTGCTATTGATTTTGAAACTGGTCTTAACAAGTGAATTCGAAGTTAGTGATCAGGCTTCTTACTAGTGCAAAGCCATTACATAATACCGATAGTGGGTTGAAAAAACCGTTCGTTCTGTTTTTGGCCTGCCGCCTTCAAAGTGAGGTGTTTGTGTGTGATGTTTAGATGGTTTGTAAATTGTAAATATTATTCTATTATACTGTTTTTCCTCTATGGAGAAATTGAAAATGGATTGCAAAGATTAATTACTTTTAAGTACACATTGTGTACCGTGTTTTAGACTAATGGTCTTTTAGAATAGTAGTATATTGTTATGATTTTGACAATGGTCTTAACAATATGGAATCGAATTTAGTGATCAGATCATTACTAGTGCAAGGCCGAATTACATAATACGATTATGGTACATTGATGTTCTTTAGGATAAGGTTTTTGTTCCACTTAAAGTCATGTTTTGGATTCTTCTCGAGCTGAAAGCACAGTCAAGAGATAAAAAACATGCTGTAGCAGAATGGGAAGTTTGGTTGTCGACTTATAGACTGGATTGGAAACACCCGCAATTGAAATTATGCAAGGTGGGTTACTGATTGATTAATACAATCGTTGATGCCTCTATAGCAGGATAGTGAGGACATTTTGCCTGAGTGGTCTTTCGAGCTCACCCATTTCGATGTCAAGATTAAATCAGTGTTGATCCTTAAGTTTTACAGTTACCCTAAGAGGATTTTGGAAAGCAGTGAATAGAAAGGAACTAGTGTGACACCTTGATTAATTTTTTTTTTGTTTTTTATCTTGGCATTGGTTCTAGCAAGGTATATAACAATGAGAATCTGAAAGACACTAGGCTTTGTTTGTATGCTACTTTTGGGATTGTTGCCTTTATGTGATTATGATGGGCTGCCAATTTGAAAATATGTTGAATATTGTTTTGGTTCTTTCTATGTCAAATTGTTTATAGGAGAAGAGTAAAATGAGCTATTTCAGAGAGGGTTAGTTGAGTGATTGTTGGGGCGACAAAGAAACAAAATGTCATGTTGCCATGCTTTATAATAACTAATTGGCACGCAGGTCTTTATCTGATTTTGATTTCTTCAGATTATTATTTGTTCAGACCTTTGGTTTTCTTGAAATCAAGTGATTTCTTATATTTTGCATTCTGGTAAGTTATCCTATTCTAGGCGTCGCAAGATATTAAAGAAGCGGTAGCGACGTTAATTGGTTTGGATGCCAGAGAAATTACGGTTTTACACATAGCCACGGCAGGAACGGAGAGCCTCTGCAACGGCCTGGGTCGGTGGAGTGCCGGGCAGGCGCTTGAAGGCATGGCAGCGTGCGGGATCCGAGTCGTCAAAGACTCAAAAGACAGGTATTGTGAAAAGAGCACTAGATAGCAAGTGGTGGTTCTATTGTTGTTCTTCTTGTCCTTAATATTTAGGTATTGAGGTGTGTAACTTGTTGTTTGTTCACCTCATGTGCATTATGGAATGTATGCTATATTATTGTGTAATGTTCGCCGTATCTTTACTGATCAAAGAAAAGTGATGGATGCAGATAGATGTTAGTGGTTTTCGTGAATTCATTTATTCCGTTAGTTTCCAGTTCGATTTTTTCTTGAGTATGGGGAGCACTTTAGGTATAGTCTCCAGTCTCGTCGTGGAGAACGGTGCTCCCCTAAGGTCAGTTATTTGTGTTAATGTGTTTCCTTGGGCAAATGTTTGCGATGTTAAACAGAAAAAAAAAAAACATTTGTTTTCGGTTGAGAGGCATGCGCGATTAGAATTAACCTAATATTTAGGAATTTATTGAGTGTGTAATCAGATATCATTGATCAGTACATAATATTTGTTAAAGATCATTGGTTGCACAAACCATCGGGACTGGTACATGAGCGGTCTTTTCTTCTTGTGTTCAATAGTATTACTTGAATCAACGAATGTGTATGCTGATGTGTACAGACACCACTTGTCTTGGGGTGTTAAGGGACACAATGCATGAAAAAATATTCAGATATAATGAGATGGACACTTAATAAAATCTCTTCCACAAATGTAAAAACAATTAGGGTGCTTCAATGTAAAAAAGAGAAAACTAAACAATATTTATTCACTTGTACGCCTCGCTACTCAACCCAAGATGCTGACATTTACTGCCAGCATTTTAAAATTTCAAACTTGAAAAGCATGCAGTCACAGCTCACACACCCTTGTATTGTGTATGTCGCTAATCCCCCTTGTATGACAGATCAGTGTCTTACAAATCGCCTGCACTACAATGCCTTGACTCATGGACTGAATACTTTTGAAATGTGTCACATGCAGCAGGCTAGATACACGATCAATTCTGGCCAGGTGATTTTTGTCAAACACCCTTGATTTTCCATGGACAGGAAATTGCCATATTGCCAACAAACTTTCTAAGGTGTTTTTACTGTTTTTACATAAATATAAACATCCAAATTGTTGTCAAATTTATTGGCAAGGAAATGGTTTCAGTAAGGGTTATTTTCATTAGTCTGAATTATTATTCTTCATTGCCCTTGTGTCCCATTTCAAAGTCTGTTCTCAGACAAGTTTAAGATTATCATATAAAAAAATACAGCTTCGTTATCATTCAAAATGTGAGATCTGAAATCTTATCTCCGTAAAGCTTCTTTATTGGAATTGTATTAAATATAGCATAAATAAATGGGTTCATTTGTAAACACTATGAAACACAAACAATGAAAATAATACTGATGTCCTTTTTTGATTATGTTCGAATGTGTTGATGAAAAGGCTGTGATTCTGCTTTGCAATATTGGTTACGTGGTTTTAAGGAAGGAAAATGTTTCTGTTTCTTTCAAATATCAATGCAATGTATTTCACCAGAATAGACAATTTTGAACAATTGGGGGTTTTTTTACAGTGAATGGTGGAGAGGAACATATGAAAAATATAGTAACTATTTTTATGACACCAATGATCATGTGATTGACAATTACAGTGGTATAGGAAAAGAAGTTTGTTGATGAGGCGGGGTACCATTTAGTTAGTGTCCATTTACAAAATTGCAGTTGTACAGTATGTAGGGAGGGTCCCTCAATCACCGTCTTTCAAAATGAGACGTCCTCAATCAGTCGTTCAAAGGTGAACCTCTGGCTGGGCCCATACACCCCATAGTACAAATTGCATACATAAATGATGTTTTAAAAAATCCACCCAGCTTGTAAAAAAAAAACATCACCTTTGGCGATTATTGAAAATTGAAAAAACCTGTCAGATTTAAAAAAAAAAATTCACCCCCAAGCTTGTAAAGAAAAAAAATTCACACCCAAGCTTGTAAAGAAAAACTAGGGGAAAAAAAGGAACAAACAAGAGGGGGCAAAAAATTAAAAAACAGCAACTAGGGAGAAGCCGAGAAAACGTATAAAAAAAAAAGACAAAAAAAACTAAACACACAAACATAAAAAAAAAAAAAACAAGTCAGCTCCAACTAACGTCCTAGCCCCCTGGAGATAATGGTGTTTGCGTCCCTTAAAGGCGCCAAAGTGGAGAGCGAGCAGCGCAGTAAAGAATGAGGCAGCATTTCTAATTTCTAATAATTGAAACTAAACTTTTCAATATCAAACTGACATTGGTCGCAAAAAACCAAAATAAACCATAAACAAAAGAATGTGATTGGAGGAATGGGTATTTTGTCTAAAGACAGGCTTATAAAACATAACAAACGTGGATAAAATGCTAAAGTGGTACAAATTTCAAATCTGCCTTAACTCAGTCAATATGTTACCTTTTGAAAAGATTTTTTCCGTGTCGGAAACCTAATACATAAAATGCATTTTTAGATGTCGTATAGTTTGTGGTTTACTTTTTTATCTTAGAAATAGAATACGCTTTGAGGGCTCTCTTTTTTTAGACACCCATTTTTAAAACTTTTTGGCTATGGCCACAGCTTTGGGAAGGAGGAAGGGAAGGAGGAGGAACATAGAAAGTTGTTTTGGTCACCTTGTAATGCCAACTGCAAAAATCACAAAAAACACCAAAATGTGGTTAAGCTCTTACAAGTCTAAATGTCATTGAAACTGATTGGAGGATATTAGGACAATTTTGAATTATGACAGCGTTTTTTCATTTTTGAAGTGTTTTAAATCACGTTTTCTTGTCAAAAAACATACTCGAGATACACAACAAAATATATACCAAACCGTAATGGAAATTCTTTAATAATACAATCTATAAAAGTCAACAGATAGCAGCCATTTCTTTGCCATTTGAAATTAGAAGCCATATGGATTTCAAAAGTTGTATAAAACCCCTTGTGTAGTGCCAAACCAAATAAAAACAGGAACATAATATACCCCAATAGATTAAATACATCACAAAAATGTGTGTAAGTAATAGCAATCCTTTTTAAAAGGGTCATTTGCAAAAGTTCAGCAGATGGCAGCCATTTTGACCAATTTTGTCAGTGGCAGCCATTTTGGATTTCGCGAAAGCATTTTAATGACCGTACTGCCAAAACAACATTGTTGGGGCTCCGAAAAGCAAATACCTATAGGGTAAAGATGTAAAAACGTGATACTCTATGATGAAGTCACAGATACAGCACATTTCTTTGACATCATTTTTTTTTAATTAGATTAAAATAAATCTAGAGTTGTATAAAACCTCTTGTAGTGCCAAACTAAATATTAAAAGGCCAACATAGCATATTATACCCCCAATAGCTAACAATACATCCAAATGAAATGTAATAGCACAATCCTTTTTTAATAGGGTTCATTGCAAAATAAGCAGATGGTTATGCTCATTTGGGAAAAAAAATTTTGACATTTTGTCAAGTGGCAGCCATTTTGGATTCGGAAAGTATTTTTAATGACCCTGTTTATATGCCCAACAACGTTGTTATGGCTCCAGAAATCCAATATCAGTGAATTGTGAAAAAGCTGTACAAAAGTGGATTAAAATTCACTTTTTCGGAGCCATTTTGAAATTTGAGCATAGGGCAGCCATTTAGCGATTTTTAAAGTTATCTCAATCCCGTTAGCACGTCCAAAAACCATATAAATAGATCACCAAAAAATACACAATCGATCAATGTATACCAAAGTTAGGATTTTCCCCCACCCCCCGCCCCTGGGACCCCCGGGGACCACTTGTGGGCACGTTTTTAATAAATCGGCGGCACCATCGTTGTTCAGTGGGAAAATTCAGTCTAGAAAAAATCCAAACACAAAATGAAATCATTTCCAGCCCCCTGCGCGGGCTGTGGGGCCCCCCGACTAAAATGCTTGTGTATATTATGTTATTATTATTATTTTTCTTACCATTTTCTATTAAATACTGTTGAGGAATGGGTTGTTAAAATCATTAGGCAACCAAATTGGTTGGGTAAATGATTTATTTAGGAAGTGATTGATTTGCGCCCACTTCGCACAACATCAGCATAACCCCTTTTTGTTTAGGGTGGCAGGGATATGTCCTCGCGGCTCCCACAGTCCTGGGAACATTGTGAACCAATAGTGCAAATGATTAGTTGACTCTTACGCAAAATTATTTTCACCGCTTTATACGTTGTCGTCTATGAAGCCCGACTATGATACCTGCCGGACTCTAATTACTTATACACCGGGATCCTGAGTATGAAAGGATCTCTGGCTTTTTGTTAGTCATGTTACCTGTCGTACTTGATTTGTTTTCTTCAACCCATTAGGACGGACAAGATCTGGTGTTCGCTAGTTGATCCCACTGCAATGTCACAATTTAGCAGGTTCCTTACAATTTGAGTCATTGCGGGCCCCTCTTTGCCACAATTTTTTTTTCACAACTGTCTGACCTCCTACAAGCATGTAGGGTTCTTAAAGCGGCCAACAACTTTGCAATTTAAACAGCTTGTGTGCTGATAGGGATTTGTAATCCTATACTTGGATCTGAACGTAAGCCACTTTTATTGATTTAGGTAAAGTTAACGCATTGAATGTAGGCCTAAGTATAATGTTCACGTACTGATTTTTTTTACCATTTCTTTTATTCATGATTCTCTGAACATGAGTGACATTTTGAGATGCCAACCCACTCACAATTTCATCTTCAGAACAATTCTTAAAGTCTGACTCAGAGATTTCGAAATATTATTTGTTTGTGTAATAATGAAAAATAGTCAACTAGAGCTAAAAGATAGTAACCTTAAATGCACAATTCCGAAATTTGAGATGAATCGGATTTTTCGTTTTGATGCAGTAAACATTTATGTGTAGTATTACGTCCCATAGGATACTGTGTATAACAAATATTCCGGATCCGGAATTTTATAACAAAGTTGTGATTTTCTATATGAAGGAATTCGATTTAAGCTTAGCGATTTCACACAGTGATTAGTATATGGACAAGATTAGTACATGCAAGAAACACGATTTTTTGGGAAATTGAGGGGCGCCCTCCTCAGGAAATCTCTGAGTCAGCCTTTAATGTCATGGCATTTGATTACACCCTTCTTAGAGTTAAGAGTTCTATGAGGAGTAACTCTAACTGGAACTTGGGCAAGCATGGTAGTCATTTTGAGGTTATCCGACTGAATATTTCGGTCGACCTCCACCAAGATATCTCCAGACCTGAGTCTCTTAATGTTTCTCACACTGCCAGCAATGCCTTTAATACCCTTGCTTACAGCAAAAGAGGAAAGATTTTTAGTTGGTTTGTATCATCATCAATTCACTCACTAAAAAGTGAGGCCAATTACTATCAACTACAGGTTCCGAAACAGAATCTCTTCTACATTTTAACGACTTGTTTGTCAAGGTTTGTTTTAGAGAATTCATAATGAAAAGTATTGAGATTCATCACTGTAGCTCCCCACCCACCTCGGAGCCCAACCAGGGGACAGAGAAAGTGGAAAATCATCACTCACTAATGCAAACGATACCCCGGAGATTATAGGAAACTAAATAAGAGAAAAAAAAAGGACCAAAAAAGCATGAACGTCTCTCAACTGACCTGTTAAGCAACCGCCTACTAAAAACCCAGGAAGCAAAATTACGTATCATCAAAATGGTAGACAATGACCCAATAAACGATATCAGCAAAATGGGCTTTTAGGGGCTAGACGCCACAAGCCGATTGGTTGAATCCAGGCCTAAACAACCTCTAGATTAAGCGAATTCAAGGCCAACGCTATGTATTGTTTAGACCGCACCGCAGTACAGTTTCAACTCAATTGCCAGAACCCTCTCCTCCACCGACACGAGTCGGAACTCACGGCAAACGAGTCATCCCTTTTAGTCGCCTTTTACGACATGCAGGGAATACATTGGGTCTATTCACTACCCCAAACCCGCAGGGTATTTATACAATATATTCCTAAATAAATACACCCCATACTATGCTTTCTGTAATCTTTAAGAGGATCGAGTTTAAATCTCCATAATTTCAATAAAAGTATGGTTTAAATTCAAACCGTAAAAATACAGAAATTACAAACCAGTACAGAATGCTTAACAATCAATACCAAGTAAATTAAAATTTAAATATAAGAACACAAGAAACATACCAAAAAAACTACATCTTTCACAAATAAATATTCATACACTGTTGCTCATAAAGTTGAAATAATTTTTTCCAGACGCACTCTTAAATTACAAAATATTTTGCCTTAGCAACTTGTAATCTCCCACTATCCGAACGGCTGAACCGATTCAATTCAGTTTGTAATCAGACGTTTTTAATAGTGATATGTTTCTGTGTGAGGGAAAAACATCATAGGAAATATCGGACCGTGATCGGGTCGACTACCCACACCTTTATAGGCCTATTACTATTTTTATTATAATTAACCCTTTCGCACCCGAATTAATTTTAGGATTTCATTTGTGAACTGTCACCTAAAGACATGTCTAGATCTCTCAGCATAGCAATTTACATGCATTCGCCATGCCAAAACGCCTTGCCTGAAGTTGTAAACAACATTATAAACGTTAAATGATACCAAACTTCATCTTTTGGATTGCTCCATATTTGAGATACCAAAATAGTATCTGAATGTATTTTCAAGTATTTATTTATAAAAACGCTCAGGCGTTCTCTCGGTGCGACATTAATTCAGCAGACGACGCGGAAATGGCGTATAACACAGAAAACTCCGCTAGATTTGATTCTCACGGCATGCTCCTTGTTTTACCGGGTCTGTAACCTTGTGGTTTTAATATCAATAGCACGAGTCTATGATATTAATGTATAGACAATTTGTTTGATGAAAGTTCCGTAGACCTTCTGTCTTTAGCTCTTTTATGTCCCTATCTGTTTTGGGGCATGCTATTTTTTTGTGTAAAATATATTTCTATTCTCCAGTGACGAGACTATCATTTGCGGAGCAAATTGAAGAAACTTCATATTTTCTGAAATGTGGCCAGTGCGCGTTAAGTGTATAAGGTCTGGTGCACTCCCGTTGATGTATAAGGGGGTCAATGTGGACCCCCTCTGAAAACCAATTTGACCACATAACAGGTGACAAATGAAAGTCGGTGTACGTATACAAAATGCCGGTCCCAAACCGCTTTTTTTTTATGACGCACACCAAATTCTCTCGTCACAAATTAAAAACCACTTTTCCAGAAGGATTTTTTTCATTAAATCTGCCTCATAATAAGGAAACATAATTCATTTAATTGCTGAAAAAAATAAAAATTTACTCCAGTACGATTTAAGGGCAAAACAAGTTTGAATAGCGCCACCAAAAATGCTTATTTATGCTAATTAGCATAGAACTCCTAATTTCAAACCATAATATGCCCACTAGTATTTAGGCAATTACATAAAGTTTTGGCAAAATAATTAGCTTTAAAACAATCTCGCGAAAAACGAAATCTTGGGTCCACATAGTGACCACCTTATACACTTAAGTGTTAAGGAAAGAGCCCTTAAGAAAGATTCTAGTGCCCATTGGCGTCGGTATTGAGCCGCACAGGGAGACACATCAAAATTACTTTTCAAAACTCGGGATAAATCGAACACGGAAGTCCATCGTATGTATGGTCTTAACTGAGAGTCTTTTTATCACAGTCTCACACATTTGCTAATCCTTACAAGTGGCGAAAATTATATTTCCAATCTATGAGTCAGCCTTAAGTAGCAACTGCTCCCTTCTGTTCCAACAAAATGTACTCTTCTCCACATTCCTAATAATTGTGACCATGCTTGACCGATACCTTTGGCGGCATAAAATATCAAGCTGTATTTTGATCAGTGCTTTTCAATATAGCAAGATTTTAGACGATAAGGTGTCTCATACACAGCTGCCGATTTAAGGGTACCTCATTGGTGTGAGGCTGATACTCATGATTTATTCCGACTGCTCAAAATATAGATATTGTTCTACCTTTCCTTGCTCAAAAATTGGTTCTAAATTCATGCAAAATACCACATTCTGTATGTAACTTTTGAATAAGAAAAAAGATTTCAGCAGAAAAGTACCTTATAACATGTTTACAGATACAGGGAATTCCCTTGATTGTTTTATCTTGGGAAAGCCGGTGTTGTTTTTGCCGCTTGGATAGATCCTGTAGCCTGGGTATTTTTCCCAGCTATGGCCGCATAAGGATTGGCTAATAATAAGTGTCATGAGTGTGCTTTCCTCATGGATATGTTTTACATCTGTGTTGGTTGTAATGTAGCCTAGTTGGTAGTGTGTGGAGTATGGATAGATTGCAGACAGAATATTTTTGCCACAATTTTGATCATCCAGAGTTGCACATCTGAGTCAGTATTAAAAATATATCTGATTTGTAGTTATGATTTTAACAACTCACGCTTGCTAAAAAGTTAACTCTATTTTGCTGTTGTCTTTGAATTCTAAATAGTTTTTAAATTTTTGACAAAAGGATTGCCCATTTTGGCACTAAAAGTGAACATTTGAGTTATTTTACAATCCCGGACTGTTATGCTACAGAATTTTGTCGCAAGAGACCTCAAGTAGAAGCCACCATGCTTTACAAAATAAGCCGTATTTTAAAGCGTGTGGTGCGTTCCGCTAGCGTAACACTCACTGGCCAGTGATTCGGTGCCAGTTCTCCCTGACAACAATCGCCGATGCTGAGGGGCTCAATCGTGAGCGATCTGTGCTAAATTTGCATAGCACTGGTCCCTGGGCCCATTGGCGTAACAGGCGTGGGGGGGGGCAGGGGGCAGGTTGCTACCCCCCCCCGAACGACTTGGCCTTGAAAAAATTGCAAAAATCATGTAAACAGCCGGTTTTGTAGCCCTCGACCGGGAAAATGGCCGTTTGACCCCCCTGAGAGTGAACATTTCCCCCCCAGAGCGGGCAGGCCCGTTTACGTACGTAGACGCCCCTGACTGGGCCCCTTCAGATGGCAGACATGCGACTAACGCGTTAAGGGACTTGCTGCTCAGACCTTTTACAAACCTTTGCGGCTTGACTGCTGGACAACGTTTTCTTCAGGGACGCTCCAAGAAGAATCCGACCGAAAAAAATTCCCGGACTTGTTATAAATGCAGAAGCTACCATTTTGAAATGTTGTCGCTGAAATCGCATCATCAATCATCATCATCATTGAACTAAACTGCCTGACTTCTGGACTCTTAATAAGTCACCTCCAACGAGAGGCACTTCTAAATACCTGAGATTTTAATGTTTACTTTCAAAATTCTTGAACCAATGGCTCAAAAACATTAAAAATAAACTGTACTGTCGATCATTTTATGTTTTTAAGGATATTTCTGACCATTAGCACCCGCAGGATATCGTAACACTTATCTCGCAATTATGGCACAGTTGAAGCCCTGTTCGTTTTGGGCATTGGCATTAGAGCCCCCCGGGGGGGGGCCCCCCCAAGGACCAATTTATATCAAAGACCTTCTGTAGGACTTCCATCCGGACTTCCATGTCCGATGTTGAGGTAGCAGACACCCAATCATGATATGCTTTTCAATAGACCACCGGCTTCACCTTGAATTGAGTAGGTACAGCAAGCACTCTGTTCAGCAATGTAGGACAAAAGAATTTGGCAAAGAGGTGTGTCATGCGGTTGCGACGCAATAGCCAATGCGTTAATTCGGATGATTTTTTTTAATTAAAACCAGTATAACAACATTCTATAACAAAACGTGCTGAATGGAGTAAGGCCTACGATAATGGGAACGTTGTGAGTGTGTTATCCAGATAACGGAGTAGCCGAGCTTTTAAAAGGGCTCTAGTTTTCGAGTAACACCTCCCCTCGGGAGAACAAGAGAGGGGAACATGTGGTGTAATGGATCAGCGCTCGCACCCCAGAAGCATAAGGTTGTGGGTTCGCGCCCCGCTGTCGCCAATGTGGTGGGCACTGGGGCAAGGCAATTTACCTCGCTTTGCCTTCTCCACCCAGGAGTTAAAATGGGTACCAGCATATGTGAGAATGAAAAACAGACTGATGTGCGGGAGGGAGTGGCGAACCCCCCACAGTGCAACATTATGATGTAGGGAGTCTGGCCCAAAACGCCAATGAAGAGAGATGGGCACTCCGCATGCGGGCGCACCATTTGCATTTTTGTTAGAACAAAACACAACAACTTGTTTGAAAGATAATATACGAGATTTAAGAAAATGATATAGTTTGGTTGAAATAGTTGGTGGCAGGGATGTTTTTTAGCAAAAAAAAAAACAAAACGCATTTGGGCTGACATAATTAAAGACACTATCATGATTTGGGAAAAATATCTGAAAAATTTGCAGGAATAGCTTCAAGTGAAGGATAAGTCTGGAGAATTCGCATAAGCTACCTTGTCAACTGAAGAATGGACAGAAAAGGAAGAAACGGCAGTGTTCCAAGATACGATTTCCCATTCCAATTAAGTGTGCATACGTGTCAGAACGGACAGTAATGACTAACATTTCCGATCTGTCCTTATTAGGTTGCTTCTGGTTATTATAATTTGCATGGTATGTTAGGAGACCTGTAAATTGTTACATACATGACAAAAATCTGATTTTTGATGATTTTTTACGATTTTCTGATTTAGCAAATCACTGATAGTAACGTTTTTATGAAGATTAATCGAAAGAACCAGGTTTGAGTCACTGTCTAGAGTTGATTGGCTTATTTCTGTTTGCGGTAATGTGCCTTTATTATGCTTAAGCGTGCTGCCATTGCTTGGGTCGTGCGGTCACAGGCCAGTCAATATATCGATCGTATTGAAGTCTTCGGTCGTTGTGAGCAAAGAGGTTCAAGACAAAATACGACAAGCCCAAATGATGGTCCGAATTGATCCGCCATTACTGGGGGGCCGCCAACCCAAAACATTACCCAAATCTTTTGTACGTCTGTATCCACGCTTGATAAGTATAATTCAAAAGCAGATTAATTAATCTGCACATTTGGGTGAATTAACGCAGGTTGCACCCCAGCTCTGGCTGCCAGTGAGGTGTTGGAATGTGTCAAACCGGATTCGTGTATATAGATAGAGAGGCAAAACGTTACGTAATCTTTAGAAATTCACCGTCTCGCATGTTTTGCCGACCACAACGAACAAACCAAACAGAGTACCAACAATAGAAAGCAAAATGGCTGCCTCCGCTTCTTCCACATAATGAGGTGCCGCTTTGCATATGTACACTAATCGGTAGTGATACAAATTAATTGTATGTGTAGAGGTGGGCTAGGTGTTGTAAAAATAGTGTACTGGATCATTGTTGCTCAGATACTCTTTTTTCTCATAATGCAATGCGCGCCTAGGTGAAAAGATGTTACTCATTGAGGCGGTTTATTTAACAAGACGACTGAGGTGTCATTTCATTCGTGTGTGGGCTGGGTAGGAAAAATTTAACCACCAATAGCACCCAACTAAACAACTGATATTTGGCGGATTGTTGGTATCACAATTGACATTATGGTGTATACAAGCACCCAAAACGATAATGTATTCGTGCATATTGCAAAATGTCAGCGCCCAGCACGTACGACTGGTTTTGAGTGCGTTCACCCCCTTGGTGTGAGCGATTGGCATCATAATTCATCTGTTTGGGTCGTGCGCTGGACGTATGTTAGATGCCTGAGTAAAAATTTTATCCCACCCTCCCACCCCTTTTATAGTCAAGGCTAAGTCTAATAAACCATGGTTTAGTCTCAGGTCAACTGGTGTGATACAGATTATACTAATGTCCCACGATTGTTCCATTAACTGTTGGTCATGTGCTTTTTAAATATTTTTTTGGCATTAATTGTATTTTTAAGTGCGATCTTTTAAGGCAATGGTCAGTGTAAGCATTGACTCAGTGTAAAAGAAATTTAAGGATCATTGGATTTTACTTATGTCGTAGTTTTTTGGTAGCTGTAGCTAAGGTTGTTTTTTATGCTCAGTGTTATGGTCAGCATTTTATAATTTCTAAATTTAACCTTTGAAAACGATGTCTGTAAAGCAGTTATGAGGCAAGAACGTTAATCCATTTCCTTCTCAGACTCGCGAGTTGTTTAATTTGTGGATCCACTGTTGCTGACCTGGTGGTGTTTCTAACGTTCAGACGTTTTCATGTACCAAGCCCGGGGCGACCCTTAGTTTCTATTTCACGTAAGGAAGCCAACGTATGTCAAAACCTGGTTAAGCCACATCATTAATTAATTGTTTTAGTAAATTCCATTTTTCAAGAATGAATCAAGGTTGCTGGCGAGAAGAGAAAACTTATTCCACTCAGCAATTTGATTAATTAATTTGGTAATTAAATTTTGTTATAGTGTAACCTTTTCTAATGCAATGGGCCTTGTAATTATCTGGTGAATCGTCATTAAAGGTTCTCCTTTCCATACACAGTGTTTATGGACAGCGATATATACCCTCGTAATTTGAATCGTGGAGGGTCTTTAAGCCATTTTACAGGATCGCTGTGTGTATGCACTATGGGATTTTCATAGTAAAATAATTAAATGTACAGTAAAGCCTTTAGGTCATTAATCAAGTGTTACAGTAAGCCTGTGTTGTTCAGTTCAAGTTATAATTCCTAGCTTGGACATCCGAGGGGTGGATGATGTGCACCAAGGTTCGGATGTTTTGCACCCTTGAATGCTTGTGCCCCTCAAACATGCCGTGCTCGGGCCCATGTGGGTTTTGGTGGGTAAGATGAGGTATAGTGGGCATGGGTTGTATGTGAGCTATTCCTAATGGGGCCCGTGTGGGTTGTAAATGAGTAACCCATGATGGGTTTATGCCTCATGGGGCCCATGTGGGTTTCGTATGGGGCAAAAAATGGGGAAAATGGACATGGTATCATGTGGGCTATTCCTGATGGCCCCATGTAGGCAACCCATTTTGGGTGTTTATTGGCTACTTGTTTGGTCCAGGATTATCTGGGCTAACCCATCATTCGGTTTTAACCCAAGTTATGTCAGTGGGGCCGCAATTGTGGTTTTCACGTGGGTTACATGGGCTTACGGTGCATTGGAATTACATGGGCTTTCTAAATGGGACCAGTGTAGTTGTTCAATGTGGTTAACTGATAGGCTTCTTTACTTAGGCTTTAAGTAGGTTTCCCAAATGGGGCCATGTAGGTTTTTTCATGGGTCAATGATGAGTTTCTTTAATGGGCTTTAAGTGGGTTTCCTAAATGGGGCCATTGTAGGTTTTCAATGGGTCAATGATGAGGTGTTCTTTAATTGGGGTTTAAAGTTGTTTCTCTACATGGGGCCATTGTAAGGTTTTCAAATGTGGCCGGCTGAGTATATTTTTACTCATATGCAAGGATGGGCATTTCGCAAGGGTCTGCCCATTTTGAGCCCAGATTGGGTAAATGTTTTAATTTTCCATTCTTTTGTATCAAATAATTATCTAACTTATTTAATAGGGCACTAAACTCATCTCCTGTCGATATGAAGCCCATACTACAAGTTACAATAATCATTGTAACTTCAACATCCTTTAATAATCTAATTTGATGCAAATTTGTCAGTAAGTACAAGTGCTCGACTGGAATAGAAGCATAGACTTAGATCATGAGGTCCCCGGTTCGAATCCAACCAAGTAATAGACATATTTGTAACCATTTAGTATGATATGCAAGATTGCCAATGAATACTTGGAATTAAAACAATATCCACACTGTACTTAGAACTCTTTTTTTTTTCTTTAATTAAGCATATTAGCCGTTACATGCCTCCAATCAGCTTGCCCACTTAGACCCTTTGAATCCCGACGACAAAAACAGGTGGGAAGCCAATGAGAGGCCCAGGAAGTAGCCCACAAATGACCACGTGGGGCCCATGTCACACTGTTGGAGGGGTGAGGCGCCCCCGCATTCGAGGTGAGGATGATGTGCATCTTAGGTGCGAATGACGGTGCATGGGGAACACACATCCGAAGTGCGGCTGCTGGTGTACCCAAGTTGGTGCTTGGTTTTGTGTGGCTAATCTGCGCAGGTCTTATTGTCGCATACTTGCTAGGACGTGATAGTCTGTTTTTGGTCCTTAGGCTTTCATTCTCCTTTATATTACAATGTTGTGTTTTGGTGCAGTATGTTTTGATAAATTGGCCGTTTGGTCCTGCGCACACCAAGATGCGTTAATGGCAATCGCTTGTCTTTGTTGCAATCTTTAGTCTGTGAGCATGTCTTTAAGCAAAATTGGTACTTTTAAAAAAAAAAATCAACAATCTGGTTTTTTATGGGATCCTTTTGGGTTATTGGTATATGTTTTATACATTGCATAAGGGTTCAGGTTACACTCGTGGTGGTGACATGTGATAAAAAGGATGTTTTAGGAAAAAGGTGATTTGGGGGCTAAATTTCCTAGCCTTTATTGTATAAAACAGAATCTATAATATAAATGGTAGAGATTGATAGTATTACATAAACTTTATTTTCATGCTCAAAAACGTGTTTTTTTTTTTTGTGGACCAACAACACCCCTGACCCAAAGTTTTGAACCACAACCATCATTTTTAAAAATGATTTATTACTATCTTGTGATAGAAGTGGTTGGTTCTGTTGTACCGAGTGGAGGGTTGTCAACAGTTTGCAGTCCAACAGCTCCCTAAGATACGTGAATGCCAATATAAATTAACAATTCTTTATATAATTGTGTATACGCTGATTAACGCAAGAAAGTATGGGGTAGTTTGATTCATAAACTTTCTGAATAGAATGCAGTCCCGGTGTGAAGCCGATTAGTCCGGTTGGAGCCATAGTCCGGCTCCCAACTATAAACGTAATAAAGCGTGAAACTAATGTTGCGGTAAAAGATAAACTGAATCGATTGCCCTATGTTCACCATTGTTCCCGGGACTATGAGTAAGCCGGACAATGGTTACTAGCTTCTACAACCGTTACAAAGCAGGTGGATGTAGAGTCTCATCGATCACTCCCACCTCAATTTGCTGCTATCCGCATAAGGGCATTTCTATCAGCATCTTCTCACGTAGAGAGAATTACCATGCACCGGCAACATTACATCAAATCGTTTCATTGGCTACCCTCTTTTGGTGTTTCCTAAAAGTTTGGAATGATGAAATCCCGAATATTATAAATCATTTTATCCCTTATACATATCTTCCATTTTCCATTACCATTGTAATTAGCACGACAAACAACAGAAATATGGTTATAAAAGAGATATCACAGTAATTTTCTATCAGTTTCATGATTTTTACGTACTACGAACTAGCGATGATGTGCACATTTATTATCAATCAACACTATCAAAATATTACGTTTTTCCTCAACTCTTTTTCAATGACACAACGACATAAACCAATTAAAAAAGTTGCTGAGTCTATTCAAACGATGATATTAGAACTAGGTAAGTTTTATTTATACGGTGTGATTTAAATACCATGTTATTTTATATATAACGCTTCAAATGTAGTCCACGAAACTGGAAGGCGTTTCGTCTATCAAGAATACAATAACAAATAAAAGATTGTAAGAGAGGTTCTAAATGGTTACGAATATTAATTCACAATCATTAAAAAGTGCCATCAGTGAATATCACACAGAGGATAAAAAGGGAAAATAGTAAGCACCATTTATGTTACACTAATCTTTATATTTGTTAGTGCACATCCGTATCTACTATACTTCAAAGATGAGTGACAGAGAAAAATTGGGAGAGTTCAAAGGCTTGGAAGGAAATAGAGAAGTTGGATCAAGAGAGAGCGAAAGGGAGAGATAAGGGTGCGAGAAAATAAGGGACAGAGGGGAAGAGAAAGAGCAAATGAGAAAAAGAGGACTAAAACAGATTAATAATTAAACGAGAGTACTTCACGAGTTTCATTGTAATATTGTGGTAGACCGAGGGTCGCACGTTCCTGAAACTTGGTGGGTGGGTTGCCCCTTGACCGTCCGAAGACCGAGTTTCTATTGGTTAGTAGGTCAAAGGGTCATCAGGTCCTTCAGGTTCAAAAATGTTTTAAAACAGTGGAGTGCTTTAAAAAGCCAGGTGAACGCAAACACCCGGGGACCACCTAGTAAAATAATATTAAAAACATACTCGGAGCCTTAAGAGCATACAGATCTAGGATCAGCCAATTATTTTAGCTAATTTGGGGACCTGGCGTAATTTTAATCAACAACAATGTGTTTATTACATGGAATTATCACACGATTCGTACATTAGGAAAATGAATTATGCTTCAACTGGGGAGTTTGATAAAAACTAGAGGCGCGAAATGGGTTTATTAAGGGCCGCACATGACCCGTACAGTACCACCGCAGGCACAGCCAACCTAGGTTATTTTGATATTTGCAAAAATGGCGACCTAAATCGAGGTTGTTCTATGGTCACTCCATACATGCTTCGTAAGTGTTCCTGTTGAATAATAGCGTCTAATCTCTGATAGGTTTTCATGTGCTTCATTCCTTAAACCCTGGCTTGATGTACCCTAAAGAGTAGTAGAAATGGGATTCATCTGTCATCGCCGTTTAGTCTTTTCTAATATGCGGATGATTTTTTCTAGAACTTAGGAAATTCCCAATCAGTCTTGTATCAAACATGAAAATGCAAATTATTCTGTACA